>KZ119594.1:0-33470 GCA_002153405.1 Mycosphaerella populi pn0402
TGAACCTGGGCCTGAAGAGACCTCAGCTATAGAACAAAGACTCCTATTGGCCCCGGTCGGATCTCGCGGCAACAACCTTGGAAGCGTGGGATATCAATCACGTCCAATTGGGTGCGCTGCATACGTCTCATTTTCTTCTCTCGCACTGTTTCCCTTTTCCTCCCTTCTCTGGGGATCCATGTGTTCTTCGTAGGACGGACCCATGAATAGAGCGTCAGCGCACGCTTTGACGAGTTTTTACGAGTTTTTACGAGGTTTTACGCGATTTCTAGAGAAAGTTGGATCGGAACATCATCGGGTACAGACGTGGGTCCAGCACAGCCAAGAAACAGCTGAGCTATTATTGGCATGCAAAGGAACCGGATCGAAGGCCCTCCGTGGATATGGAGAGTTTTGGGTAAGGCTCCGAAAATCATGTACTGGAACGCTCTTGGAAAAAAATAAAAAGTAAAAAAAAAGGTGAAAAAATTCCAATTGCAAAGAAAGTCCTCTTCCAAGTTCTTTAATCCTCACTTTTCTTGAAACGCCCCTGAGCCCAGAGTCAGGATCACAGCCAAGCTTGACCCCATTCCCCCCAAACCAGTTAATCCATTCTTTGCAATCCCTCCTGCCGATCCATTCCCCGAAACTCCCCTGGTCCCCCTCTCCAACCTTGTCCCCATCTCGTCCCATCTCATGCCCTGCGCTTAACTCTGTCGGTGCTTGTTCGCCCTTCTCGCTCTACGCCGCCCCTCCCCCCTCCTCCTCCATCGCCAGGATGTTGTCAGCTCCCGTTAAGTCGGCGAAGCGCATCTCGTCTCTCTTCTCCCTGAGTACCAACAAGGATCAGAACTCGCCCGGCTCGCCTGCCTCTCCCAAATTCCCTACTGATGGCTCCAATGACCGCCGTCGACGAAGCAACTCCCGACCGACTCGCCATGTCTCGACTCCTAATCCTGGCTCTGAGCCTCGCACCATTCCGAGTCCCATGGAACGCTTCGACCTGGACAGCCTTCCACCACCCCCATCATTGCTCTCCGTGAACCAGGACTTGGCCAACAGTGCCCCTAGTTCGCCAGATGGCCGACCGTCAAGCAGAGGCCGCGAGCTGGCAAGACCTGCTAGTTCGGGCGGCTTAGCGGTGCCCGGATCAAACCCAGACTCTCGTCCAAGCACCCCATCCAAGCGTCGCAGCTGGATGCCCGGTGCAATGGGCGCCAGGTCGCGCGCCAGCTCGCTTGATATGAGACGACCCCCTCAGAACCTCCCAGCTGCATGGATTGCAGGTTTGGATCAAAAAGTGATATATGATCTCGGGCCCCTCTCTCGGGGAGACCAGGTACGACAGATTCCCGGATTCATACCAAATGGGGGCTCGAGTTGAAAGTGACTGACTTTTCTACTATAGATCGCAGAACTCTGGAATGAGCAAGGTGACACCTATGTATACTTGTTCCCTCAAGCTACCGGCCGCCCCCCATCTTTCAAGGTCGACTCAACCATTTTCGCCGAATCTCCTTCTCTCACTTTCTTAGCCCGCGGCACCGATGCTAAATCCCAGGGTCTCGAGCAACCAATGCGAACACTCTCGCTACAGAGCCCCACCGGCACCACTCCTATGAACGCTCTAGACAGGTTAAATGGTGTTGCAGATGAGGATTACGACAGTTCCGGCAGCCAGCGTATGGCCTTTGAGGATGGTGCAGACGAAATGCAAGAATTGCATCTCTATCTTCCAATCCCGCTCAACAGCGATGTATCCATGTCGCAATCTCGATTGACCCAAGAAGACACAGAAACTCTGCTGCTGTTCCGCAACCTTTTCGCCTTCCTCCTTGGACAGGCCCTGGTCGCATCTCCCAAGTCTGGATCCTTGTTCAGCATTTTCATGGACGTTGCCGTTCTCCTTGCCCGGTTTGAATTCACTAATCTGGATGGATCCAACTTTGGTGAAACTGCCACCTCTAGCTTCGCCAATTACTGTGATGAACTTCGTCTTGCCGACGTACGGAAAAGTCGTGAGAAGACAATCGAAGCCCTTGTTCTTGGCGAGCGGTTACGGTACTTCCCCCTTTACCTCGAGGGTTTCGTCCACGGTGTTGGAAAGTTAGATGAAATCAAGCAGCTTCGCAGCCCCAAGTTCACGTTCATCCACCCCACCACCCAAAAACGACTGGAGCGTGGTTTCATTGATTTGGATAGCCGTCTCCGTGGACTCTATATGAAACTGACCGACTTCGACTTCCCTTCGCTTTGGTCCGGTAGTGCAAACTCGGCGACATCTGCAGAGAGCAAAGTGATTCGCTTTGGCAAGTGGAGACACGGATTTGGTGAAATGCGTCGTTTCATAATGCAATACTACCGCACCAAGTACGGCTCCTGGCCACCAAAGGCCCGATCAAAGAAGAACGAGTTTGAGGAGAGCGGTCTCAACCGTCAGCTGCTTCTGGACCTGTACAGTGACTTGTGCGATCTTTATGACATGCTGGTAGACCGCAATCTTCTCACAACCCGCTCTATCGATACCTCTGGTGCTGGCGGTGACCCTAGTCTGACTGCACCCAAAGACGTCACCATTCGTGCCCTCCGTGGATTGCTTAGTGAATACGATCGTAGTACCCCGCCCGTGCTGCCTCCAATCCCCTTTGATATCCCCAAGATACCTAACCTGCAAGTGCTACACCGCAAACCCCTGGACGAAAAGAAAGAGAGCAAATTGAAAAACAAGAAGATCAAGAGCTCCGATACCAATGCCGTCTTGATGGACTCCTATAACCGGGAAGGCATGCGCCCGACTGCTTTCATTGAATCTTTCATGCAATTCGAGCGACGCTGCGCTGCTGGAAAGACACTCGAAGACGTTATAGACTTGCGTATCGGTCAATGGATCTTCCTCTACGCTGTTATTCAATCGTTGCCCATGCTCGTCGTTGACGTGCCAGATGTTCGATTCACCGAACACGTCGAGTACTTCCTTTGCATCGCCCCACGCGGTGGTGCCCCTTGGATCCAAAATGACACAAAGTCTTCTCGCGCCTGGTTTGGAGTCGCTGGCGGTGCTGGTGTCGTGAGCTTACCATCCGATGTGGTCATCAACGGTGTGGAAGGCGTCTACCGCCGTAGTCACTGCTGGCAGGTGGCTGAGAAGTGGGCCGACATTGGCCAGCTGAACGAGCATTCTATGGTGGAAGATGCCGCTTGGGACGAGAACGAGTCCTCCATCTCCTCCCCTTACCAGGCCCAGCAGTCCTCTGCTGGCTCATCATCAGACCCTCAACCACCCCAGATGAACCTCTCGCATGGTGGGTTGACTCCTCCACCCCCTGGAATGGGCCGTGACCGCTCGCCTGGAAACCGGTCGCACCGTACCTCCATCCACCCTGGTCTCGAAGCACTCCCACTGCCAGCTGGTATTGCTCCTATTGATCCTCCCCAGCGCCCTGTTAGCAACTTCAACCCCAACATGAGTTTTGACGATATTCTGCGCGAAGTCCCCAGTGGGAAGAAGGGGAAGAAGCACTGATTAATGCCATTTCTGACCGTTTCCTTTTCCCCTTTTTTTAATGTTTGGGTTGTTCGACCGATCTCTGCAGCATTGTGGTCTTCTACGTCCCCGACCGGCCTTTATCCTTCCCGATAATCTCCTTTCTCTCATTTCCTTCTCTCAGTTGTTTGTCGATAGGCGCATATTTGTCACATGAAAAGCAGGTTGGATTGGCGCGATGCACAGGACAGCGAGAACAAAAAGAAACCATTTAATGTACCGGAGACGCATGGAAGGAGAGGGCACACACCATCATCATAATTATTATCAGCATATCAGCATCAGCATCTCCGGAGGAGGGAGCCAGTTTCATGTCTTTTTTTTTTTTTGTTCCTTTTTTTTCTCTCTCTTTTCTCTTTTCTATGCTTGTCGGTTTGTCTCTTCTTTCAATGTGCTGGATTCCCCCACTTCTGGTATTCTATTCTATTTTATTTTCCGGTTACCTACCGGAAACTGATAGAAAATAGAGATTTTTAATATCTGCTGAGATATCATGCTCGTAAAATAGAGAACTATACTATATAGTAAAGTTTGTTGTGTTGTGTTTTTGCCTCTTTGAGCCCTGGAACCATGGATCTCTGTCCGAAGCCAACATCTTGTTGGCCGTTCATCCTGCGTCAGGATTTCTACACGGTAACATAACATAACCTCTTTCATCTCTGCGCTAAAGAAGATGGTCAGACTCCCCCACCTGCAGCCCGTTAGAATACGAGCTTGTGCAGCCACCCCCTACAAATAAAATCGTCCTTCACGAGTCCCACCGCCGATCCTTACTAAGACCGCCTAGTACTGAACGGTCAAGATGCGACTAGCCTCGAGACCTCGCATTGTCTGTCCCTAGGACTTCCCTAACCAAACAAAAACCTAGAGGCCGGTCCTCAAATTCTAACATTCAAACCCGCTACAATAACAATGACATAAATTAAAAACCCCCCTCAAAACCAACACAATTAAAATGCCACGCCCGCGCACCCGCTCCGTCGGCAGCGAAGGCCACGAGCGTCTCGAGCCCCAATTACTTCGCGCCGCCTCAGCGGGCGACACAGACGCCCTCTCGCGCATCCTGGCCCTCGCCCAAACCCACGGCCAACTGAGCGACAACTTCCTCCGCGTGGGCCTCCTCCGCGCCGCCGAGCGCGGCTCCATCCCCGCAACCGCATTCCTGCTCTCCGCCGGCGCCAAAACAGACGTCGCAGGCAATCGGCTCTCGCCACTCCTGCGGGCCGTCGAGCACGACCACTACGACATTGTAAAGTTACTGCTCGATCATGGCGCGAGCCCGGACTCAACGGACAAAGAGGGGCGGACGGCGCTGATGACGGCTGCGTGGAAGAACCACGTTGACGTGCTGCAGCTGCTTATTCTGCGGGGGGCGAATGTGAATGCGCGGGACAACAGGGGGCGGAATTGTCTGCATAATCTTGCGGCGGATAAGGAGTGTCGGTTTGGGTGGGGGGATGAGATTGTGGCGCTGCTGTTGAGGACGGAGTGCGACGTTTCGGCGGCAGATGAGCTGGGGAGGAGTCCGTTGCATTGGGCTTGTGCGACGGGGAATCGGCGATTGGCAGAGCGACTGCTCGAGGGGGGGAAGGGGGATGTGGATGCGGCGGAGCAGAGGGGGAAGACGGCGCTGCATGTTGCTGTTATTCATGGGCGGGTGGATATTGTGGCGTTGTTGTTGAAGTACAAGGCTTCTGTGAATGCGGTTTCGGATGGAGCGTGGACGCCGCTGCATAATGCGTGTGAGAATGGGAATAAGGCGATTGTGCAGATCTTGATGCGGGAGGGCGCGCAGATTAATGGGCAGCTATTGAATGGGCGGACGCCGTTGCATCTGTGTGCGCAGGGGGGCCATGTTGAGGTTGTCGAGTTGTTGTTGGAGAGGCCCGATTTGAAGAGGAGGATTAGAGACAATTATGGGTTTACGCCGTTTCTGCGCGCGAGTCAGTCCAAGCAGAAGGAGGTGATCAGGTTGCTGGCGCCGTCGAATAATGTGGATTCGCTGCCGGACGATGTCAAGGACGCGTGCAAGGCGTTCGATGCGACGGTGATCTCGTTCGGGAACTTCAAGAACGAGAACAAGGTCGAGCGCACGTCGGTCTTCAATCTTCTTTATGGCAAGGATCCTCAGAATCCGCATAAACAGGCTTTTTCTACACAGCCTGACCAGGATCGAGCGACGGATTTCCGCTGGATTCATTTGCCCGCGAATAACATGTCTTGGGTTGAGTCTCTTATCACAAAAAGCTTTATAGAGGAAGGTGCTCACGATGTTGAAGGATTCAAAGGGCTGGAGAGGTCCTTCAATTATCAACACCATGGGAAAAAGGTCCATTCGCACTTTATGAGACCCCTGTGCCAAAGCACTCCACGTCTGATGAAGACAAAAGAAGAGAAGCCGAACGATGACTCTATCTCGGAATCCGGCCAGTCCACAGTCGACGCAAGCTCTATTCGCAAACATAAAGGATCCTTCGACGATGGCTCGAGCAAGAAAAACAAGAACAAGAACAGCCCCAAGCCAAGTAAACCGGGGAGCAACCCAGGAACACCCAAGACTGAAATAAAGAGTAAATCACCATGGGGCCTGGGCGACAGAGCTCGATCGTCGATTTCATCAACAACACTCTGCAAGGAACCTCCGGGCCTTGTTTCGGCATGCAATGTATGCATGTACATGCCGTACCTGCATTTCGAAACGATCGACGGCAGACAGAAGATGGAAGAAGCCATCCAGCGAGCAGGGAAGCTGAGCTTCCAGCCTCAGGGGCTCAAGAAGACACGAACACGCGATGACATGCTGATCGAAGCGCACCTTTCCTCATCAACCACGTCACTCCATGTTCGTCGCACTTTGGACCAATTCGCCTATCCCAACATAGATACTGCGAGTCGTGACAAAGACCAGGTCGTGTACAGATATCAGACCAAAGGCCCCGGAAACGAGGAGTCTGGGAGTGCGAAGATTTTCATGGTTGACCAGCTCTGGATGTGGGTTCTGGGGACAAACTTGATTGTGACGAGCTTCCCAATGCGTTGGGACCAACCCAAGAATGATCCGCTGAATGTGCTTGACGGAATTATCGAGGATATCAACTCAAAAACTCGTGACCCTGTCAAATCCGTGTATGATTTGGCGATAATTATCACCTATCGGTGCGCTGGTGTGTTTGATAGACACCGTCTTGGTGATGAGGAATATCAGTTCCTTGACATGTTCGAGAGCAGTATTGGCATTGCTACTGACAGAGAGACGATTCTGTTCAGTCGCTTCAACAGAGCGTCAGCACAGGCATCGAGATGGCTGAAAAGCCATCGTAAGTTGAACCGTTCCGCCCGCATGGCTCGGCTTATAGATGACTCTGCGGATGAGAATTCCGAGGATGACGATAATCGTGTGCACGAAGATGGCTCCCCTCTATTCGTGGACGACCTGCTGGATATCGGCAGGGAGACCGACCTGCTATCCGAAGCGAAAGATATTCGCGACGAATTGAACATGATCCATACCGTGCTGGAGCATCAGAGAAATGTTCTTCGAGATCTTGAAGAGGTCATTTGCGATATCTACTTTGGACAGCATCGCTCGCAGCACGAGATCAAGAAGCGCTTCAAGGACCAACAGCGCATGATTGATATGCACATCAAGGATCTTGAGCGCATGGACAAACAGACAGCTCGCATTTATGACTCCATTACCGATCTCCTTGACCGTAAGTCAACCCGCTCGGTCTTTGTCTCGTCACATGGGATGCTAACGAGCAATGCAGTGAAGCAAAAACATGCCAACGTCTACGAGGCTCGTTTCGCCCGCGACCAAGCAGCCGGCACAACCCGTCAAGGAAAGATTATCATGGTGTTCACAATCGTCACCATCATTTTCCTGCCGTTATCCTTCATCGCTTCCATTTTCACAATCAATATGAAGGAATTCGCAAACCTAAACCTCCCCTATGTTGCCAAATACACGTTTGGGGTTGGATTCGCCATCTCGATCCCTCTTATCCTCGTCGCCCTTTCCGTCGACGACATCGGAGACTTTTTCAACTACGGTCGACGCTGGCTTTCTCGCAACAAGAAACAAAAGGAAGCGCCCGATCGCGGTGCTGGGAATAATCACCAGGCGCTCGAGATTGAAAAGATCATTAGTATGGCTAGGTCGCACAGAAGTGTAGAGGGCTATGCGCCTAGTCTGCGGCCTACGATAACTCGTGACACTGGAGCGTCGAGACGGCCGGAGATTTATGTCAATGGACGTGCTAATGGGGCGTTCAGAAAAAGTTATGAAACTCGCCGGAGCTTGGATTATAGGCCCGGATCAAATAATTAGGAATAGACGACAGTAATGATAATCGAATCTCAAAAGTGCACATACATTAGGCCAAGCATGTTGAAGGTAGACTAGTACCCCGTGCATAATATGCAGGGAAATGTGCTATCTCGGTAGGCATCTCAGACCTAGTTTTGAAATTAAAGTGCTGTGAAACTGGTTATTCTGACCGCATAGATCGACTCAATACTAATTTCATCGTCTAGTCACAAAGACCTCTTGCCGAACAAGCTGTTCCATCTACTATCTCTTATACTGCAGAATATTGAGGGGGTACTAGGAGAGTATTCAAGACAGAGAATAACAGATAACAGATAGATACATCTGTGGTGCACGGAGTAAGTAGATTGTATTGTGCTGGATTTGCCCCCCCGAGCTTATTGATCCAGGTGAGTCACCTCGGGGAATTCAAAACGCCGAGCAGAATCTCGGATTTGATTTCTTGATTCGCCTTGCTTGAAGCTTCCAGCATATTCTTTTCAACCTTATAATATTATATATCTCGGGGATAGTGTATTATTCAGACTCGGGTTTACCCAGCGTCCGGGTGGCAACTCAAGGCAGCACGATTGCGCGTACCCGGGGGTGACGAGGACTGTTCAGGCCTGGGGCAGAAACGAACTATATAAACAGCTTTATTTCTTCCCAACTCTCACCTCATTAGATCACATCGCAACTCTGCCCTGATCTTCCTGTTCTTTCCTTGCCTGTACCTTTCTTGCCTGTACCTTTACGTCATCTACTTCTTGCCTTTCAGAGTCTTATACTTCTAGACTTCTCTGGATAGTATCAATACATTCAAGAATGGCTTCCGTCTATTACTTCAATCATCCATATTCATCATGGGACGCCATGTTTGATGGCGTCGAAGGTCCCCCCTTCGCGCCACGAGGCCATCATCACCCGCGAACTCATCGTCGCGGTCATCACCATGGACCTTCTCCCTTTCATTTCTTCGAAGGATGGGATAGTCCATCCCAGCATGGAAATCATCACCGCCAGCAGGGTCCTCCTTTCTGGGGTTGGTGGCAGAACGAGACCCCTGGAGCATCCCAACCAGCGTCCAACGATGAGCCTACTCCCGGCCCCTCGACTTCCACTGAGAAGACACCCGAACAAGAGAAGGGCGTGAACCCCACCGACAATGAGCAGAACGCTGAATCCGAAGATGAACGCCGCTGTGATAACAAAGGCAAAGGCAAGCACAACACTGAGGGCCGCCACGCTCAGGGCCGGGGTTGTAGAGGCCGCCGTATGGGAGGCCGAGGAGGGTGGGGACGCCCTCATTCATATGCCGGTCCTCATGAACACTTTGGCCCTCCTCACCACTGTGGAGGTCCCCACCGCGGTCGAGGAGGTCGTCACGGCCGAGGAGGCTTTGGAGGACGTCGTGGTGGACCTGGAGCCCCAGACTTCGATTTCCTGCGTCACCTCGCTTCGCAATTCGGGTTCCCTACCAACGAGCCCACCGACAATAATGTCGACTTTACGCCCTCTGTCGACATGTTCGATACACCAACCAGCTACATCGTGCACGTCTCTCTCCCCGGAGCGAAGAAGGAAGATCTAAGCATTGACTATGATACCGATGAGTCTGTCCTGCGACTTGCTGGTGTTGTTTACCGTCCTGGTTTGGACGAAGATCTACACCGAGCTCTTGTCATGGAAGAGCGCAACCACGACGTCGGCGTTTTTGAACGGGAGATCCGCCTTGGTACCCGCCAGGCCCCAGCTTCTGTCCTTGCAGATGAGATCGCTGCGAAGCTTGAAGATGGCATTTTGAAAACGACCATCCCGAAGATAGAGAAGCCTGAGCCTGCGCCTAAGAAGGTCACAGTCGAGGATCTCAATACCAGTGAGAAAAGGCCCGTGGATGAGAATTCTCCCAGTGCCACCTTGACCCCTGATGAGTCGGAGGAAAGCGATTACGAGGATCAGGAGGAAGCAAGTGAATACGTGAAGGTCCCTGTTCATTAGCTTCTAATGTGAACTGCAATCAGACAAACCAGTACCACCAGTCTCATTTTACGTTCCAACTGAATTTTTATTCTTTAATTTGTCATTACGTTTAGTTTCGATACTCAGCTCTTGAATTTTCATATCCCCTATATGACCAGCAAGACCCCGGGCCCTTCTTTTGAAGGCACCGTTCAGGATTCTATTTCAAATGCCCAGAGAGATCTGCATATATGCCAATAAATTGTTACCCACTGCGTTTTATGAAGAAAATCCGTCTGATATCTCTTCTGTAGAACGTAATACTATTTTCATATGTATTCCCGTCCGTGTTCGAATACGTTTGACTTCCAAGCTTGGTACTAAATGTAGCAGAGTAAGAGTTTCCACAATAAATGGAAGCACAAACAGAACCATCCGTGGATATATTCTTGTAGAGACAATTATAATCATTGAAACCTGGAATATCATCAAATTCATGAACTCATATACTTCATTAATTTAGCCCATTTTCTTTTTATCATCGTCAACACCGCCCTCGGCCTAGAAAAACCTCCCTAATAAGAAATTCTTTTTAAAAAAAAACCACCCTGCCCATACAATCATCTGCCCAATGAATGTTTCATAGGCCATGCTAACAAAGGACGATACTGTGGTTGGATATTCTTCTCAATATCCTCAAGAACTTGATGTCCAAGATAGTTAATAAACCAGGCGTGATCAATCAACCTTAGTACAATACAGAAGTGGGCCAGAAGAACAAGAGCCGCTGGATCGTGTATTCTCAGGTCTTCCTGGAACGATTTATTAAGATGGTAAGCCCAGAAGAAAACCATACCAGGCTCAATGTGCGGGCCTGCAAGTTCCACCACTCGGCAAGCTTGCTCAAGAGATTCCAGCGCAATCTCATGATCCTTCCGCCGAACAGAACCGCGACTTGTCGTTCCCGACTCATCATCTGGCTTGTCACCCTCAGCAGGGGCAAATTCATAATGATCAATGAAATTATGCAAATGTGTCATCTGGGCCCAGACATCCTCTGGCAATTGAGAATTCCTGCTCATGAACGCGCTACCCAGCAGAGTAGGGTTCCCCATGAAAAGAGAGTTTGAAAGAGCCGCCAGTCGACTCCATCGGAAGAACCCTTGAAAGGGCTCCATGACAGCTCTGAGGCCCTTGATACTGGCGAAGAAGTCCAGTGCATCTGAGATTGGTGATGGCCATCGCGTGCTACCAATTCGGATGGGTGTCGCAGCGAGGTATATGCTTAGTAGGGATGCGAAAGCGAAGAAACTTTGCCAGGTCTCAAAGCTACTATGCTCCTTTGAGACGCGGTCGCGAAATTCTGCTATACCAACCGAGGAATGGATCTCGGACGCTTTTCTATACTGGCTTTGCAGCTGCGGAGAAGTTGTAAGAGAGCACTTATGTAAGGCAGAGATGGCCAGAATCATGTGCATAACGAATTCGTTCTGGTAACCTTCCATAGGCATTAACACGCGCCATACATGACGAGAATCTTCTCTATTACAGAGTGTGTCACAGGTCACAGTACAGAAGTGATGCATCAGCTCCATATCAAGCTTCCAGTCCTCATTCTTACTAACAGGGGGAGTAAGAGTGGCACTGGGAAGATGATCTAGTAAATCACGCCGAGGCTCTTCACCTAGTTGGCCGTTAGCATAATGACGGCCATTAGGGGTTCCCACTGGCGAATAAAATTGCGGCGGAGGCCGATTCCAGTTGCGCACAGGATAATTGGGGTGTGGCAGCGCCAAGTACTGCGGGCGTGGATCTGAAGTTGGTGTGGGTAAAGCTGATGAAGACGCCGAGACGCTTGATTCTGCAGCAAGGGCCACAAAGTCGCATTGAATTGCATGTTTCACGCAGTTCGTGCAGGGATAGCGTTCGTCACACTAGAAGCGTTAGTATGTTCATTGGAGATGGGTCCGAGACAAAGTATTTAAAGTATGAAGAACTTACCTTTAGCCGCCGAGCCTTGCATTGGGGACACCCATTGCGAGACTTTCGATGTGTTCTGCGAGGTCCCATGTCGAAGATTCTTGATTGACTCGTGGCGGTGTTCTGATGCTCTCTGGAGGTGACGGGGGGTTTAAGAGCGAATTCGAATGCGGGTGCGGCTACGAGATTTGAACCCACTATTTAGTTTATAGACGAATCAAAGCCCCCGAAATTGCCGTATTCGAGCTCGAACTCGAACTCGAACTCGAATTCGAACTGACCCACTTTACTGGGGCTAAATTGGCCGAGGAACGTATACGGATACTGATATCGACGCCTGCGGCAGGGGAAAGATCCTGACACTTTATGTTCTTGAAATAATTGGAACCCCACTAATAGCTTCTATGGCCCTGGGCCAGGAATCCTTCAGCCTGATGGATCTTAAAAATACTGTCAAGGTTGGTATTTGCCTGTTTTCAAGAGACTCAGCCTTGATAGAGGATCCTGTAAATCGAGCTTCTACTGGTTAGTTGCTAAATTTGCTTCAGGTAGTTGGGGGCTCTTTCAGTATTGGATCTTGGTACGTATTTTCATACATAAGCTGCTCGAGACCTTCGCAACTTATCTTCATAACAACAAGAAAGACCAACCCTTCTCTTCTATCTTCCATTTCCTATAATCTGTCATTTTCAGCAATGGACGCATCCGACAAGCGAGACCATAACATATATGGGTTCATCCCATCCGCCGCTGCATGTATCATCTTTATCATTCTTTTTCTCGTCCCCACCGTCGTTCATACATGGCAGCTATCCAAAGCGAAATGCTGGTACTTTGTTCCCTTTGTCATTGGAGGAATCTGTAAGCTACATTGATCCACGATGAGACTATGAAGACTAACAAAATATAGTCCAAATTATCGGCTATGTTTGCAGGGTTATCAGTCGCTCTCACGTTGATTCAACACCTCTTTACGCAATGCAGACTGTCCTCATCTTGCTAGCTCCTCCCCTATACTCGGCTTCAATCTATATGGTGCTTGGTCGCTTGATGCGCTATCTTCATGCAGAGCATCATAGTCTCGTTCGTGTCAGCTGGGTTACGAAAATATTTGTCAGTGGAGACGTACTTTCATTCCTCATGCAGGCTGCTGGTGAGTAAATCCCAAGAAAACTTTGACAATCAATGCACAGAATACTGAAATCTCACAATCCATAACAGGCGGTGCAATGATGTCCAGTGGACAGCAAACAACTGGTGAAAATATAACTATCGGAGGTCTGATCATCCAGGTACTCTTCTTCGGTTTCTTTGTTGTTGTATCGGCCATCTTCCACTATCGGATCCACAACCACCCAACATCAAAGTCCCAGAGAGAAAGAATGCAGTCCAAGACCCAGGGCTGGAAACAACGGAGCTGGTTTACCGTCTTACTTGCTCTCTATGTCGTCAGTTGTTTCATTCTTATTCGATCCGTCTACCGTATCATTGAGTACAAGGACGGCTTCAAAGGATACATTATGATCCATGAAGTATATGCATATATCTTCGACGCCACTTTGATGTTTCTGGTCATGGTGGTGATGAACGTTTACCACCCGGCCGAGATCCTCGGAAATGGAAAAGTCGTGGATACTCACGAACGAGCGGAATCAGGAGGCTTTTACGAATCACCATCTCTGCAGATGTAAAAATGACGCGATATTTGATGCTTTTGGGTTTGGGATATTAACTCACTTGGTTTTCATTTATTTTCCTTTTTTCTTCTTTTTTTTTCTCTACAGAAATATCTTCTCGAGTAGGGCTCCTCAGCTAGTTCGCTACGCATTTGCCTCGTCGATTTTGAATCTATATAGACAGATAGAGAAGCTACGACCGCATTATTGAATTTAAAGTGTATATACAACAGTCTTGGTATTAAACTTGATGAAGGATATCTCTAGAGGTGGAACAATATGTGGTGATAAGACACTGTATTGGGATGGATGCGAGAGGAAACAGCCTATCTATACCCGATCACCCCACCACCTGCTAACCAGTCTTACTTCCTATAATATTTA
Source organism: Mycosphaerella populi pn0402 (assembly GCA_002153405.1). NCBI lineage: Eukaryota > Fungi > Ascomycota > Dothideomycetes > Mycosphaerellales > Mycosphaerellaceae > Mycosphaerella > Mycosphaerella populi. The sequence continues at coordinate 13,832 of KZ119594.1, forward strand.
TACCCAGTGTTTTCTGACATTCTTGGTGCGTTTGTGATGAATAGAGTTGCCAGATATTGAGGTTACGAGATGTGCCTCAGGCGAGCGATCTCCAGTTTGCTACATACCTAGGTAGACCAATTGTTCCATTTTCTTTGCGGCTTTAACTGACTCGGTAGTAATATTTTTAATTATAAGAAACCACTATAATTATGTCGAGATATTTCTCCAGGCACTTTATGCGGCGGTGGTCGGTTGGTTACTTCCCTCTATCTCTAAGACACATCTTCGGAAACTATATTGAGTCTCACAAGGCTATTATCGGGGATATCGGTATATGGATTGATCCGCTGGGTGGTGGTACTCATATTCAGTCTAGTGTACTGATCGCCGCCGTCTCCAAACACCTGGGGGTTGGCAGACATTTTCAAGTTCGCCATATTGAATTTATTGTGAGAACTGATCCATCCTTCAACACTGCTTGTCCAATACAGTTCGCTTTCTCGCGCGAGCCCTATCAGACCTCGGGATATGATAATACTGACCAATCACAACTCAATCTCGTACTGTCTGGTACTTACTATTCTGCAGTTTCTTTCCAAGTTCAATATACAATGATTATACTGGACATTCCGGAGTACCATCGTCTACGGTCGTGAGCTTTGACGCGGGTACCTGCAGGTTGACCCACGTGGGGGCTGTTTTCTAGCCATATATTTCCCGGGGGCACAGCCGTACCGTAGGCTAGAAAAGGTGTGGAGAAAATGGGGTATTATCTTGAGGCCCAGTAGTTGCTCACAATGGTCGAAAAGTGTCTAAGTTTAGATGTGGTGCTAATGCTAACTAGAGCCTCATGATCTACTTGACAGAGAATCCAACCAGTGTTTTGGAGGGCCCAAGTCAGCCTGGCAATGTGAATTATGTAGAGTACTGTAATGAGCTAGCATGCCTGAACAATAATTGCTGTGAGATAGTGATGGGGGGAAATTATGGAGCTGCCGTAGGAAAAATCTGAGCGTTAAAAGAAATATTAGAATGCAGTGCCTTTGCCTTCTCTGGCCCCCATCATCGTCTCCACATCTCTATTTAGACTTACATCCTATGAATCATAGGCCGTCTTTATTTGTACTACCCAATAAGAAGTCTATGTAGCTCTCTCTTCGATGAGCGTCACGGCCAATGAAAGCCGCCCATTTTGAACGAAGGAAATTAGCCTCATATACCGTCATCAACGAGATCTAACGCTGAAAAAGCCCGTGTTACCCAACCAAGCCCGTGCGAAAGCAACTGATGAGATAGATCTGTAACCTACAGTTGCTTAGAAAGGTCAAAGCAGGTTTATGATCTTTAGTCGTCTTGGAATTGCTGAATGAATTACTTAAAGCTACTGTGCGTTTCCACTAGGCTGCGAGACTTCAAGAAGCTACAAGGACTTTGCCAAATCCACCTTAACAACACCGATGAAGAGCTGCTATTGATCATTCAAAGATATTTGCCCTTTTCTCACGGTATAGCGACGGCATAACCCAAGACACGCAGCATAACAACAACAACCTAATTGCTGCGCCAGGGCATTGGAAGTTGCGCCTGAAACATGAGGCATACACTTATCGTAAATACGAAAGTACGGGAGGAAGCTTACGAATTCCGAGAATCGCAACAAACAAGCTGATATAATAGACAATATTTACAAAAGTCGGAGGGGAAGTACACAGTGCGCCCGATAAAGTGATAATGATACCAACCCAGGGGGAGGAGTGCTGGTGCCCATGGCGGACACACCACACTCCAATACGCTCGGGCGCCAAGCGCGATCTCAAACACTCGGCCTTTCATTTGCAGTGAACTACTGCAAATGAGTGTGAGATTTGCATGTCGCGTCGCACTGGCTCGGAGTACGCTCTGATGAATCACACAGTGGGCCGTATAGGGGACGAATGAGAAATAATGCGGTCGCAGTACTTGTTGACCCTATCGGAGCCCGGCGGCTCGGTCGAGTTCAGCTGACGGCCTTTCTGACTCTTTTTGCGAGTGGCGAGTTAAACAAAGAACCCCCAGGTCTCATGTACAAATTCACTGTCTTTACGAGAACGAGACCATGGAGCAATAAATCCTTCCGGCCATGACACTGGGTAGTTATCTGTTGCTGATCACTGGGTATTGGGCTGATCTACAGCGTACTTTGTAGGCTTATGTTTTGCCAGGAGCTTCCTCCTACGCGAGGACTCCATAAAATTCAATAAATCCACTGAAGACTAAGACAAAATAAATACGCGTAAAAATTCAGACTAAATTAACCCTGCGCTAGAGTGGTCGTGCTTACTGTACTTCGTGGCGCCACCGCATCCCGAACGTGGAGCACGCGAATTGCGAGGAACAGTAGCCTCGATCTCCACTTGGAAAAAAAATAAAATTTCTGGAAGGTCGGGATTTTGTGTCGGATTTAGACATCCGAAATGGTAGTTCCACTCTCACGTCATAACTGCAGCCTACCTCGCGTGTCGCTGTATCAAGTAGAAAGATACTCCTTTCTCAACCTCGGGTAATGCGGATGCAATCATAGGGTGTGTTGGCGAGTTCGCTATGGCCTGTTGTTGAATGCACCAGGTGCGTTCGTCGAAGGTCATAGTTAGACGCAGGGTGAGACCAAGCAAGTAAGCCCGACTCTACGACTAGAACGGGGGTTTGATACTAATAAAATGCCCAAGTGCAAAGTACCCGCGGACTCCATAACGTATTCCATGGGCTGGTATCCCAGAAACTGAACTTACTCTACAAACATTAAACTTGTGGCTTGTGGCTTGAACTCCTCCGGGGCAGTTTATTGAATTCTTACTGAAATGGAAATTTTCCTATTGCTCGGTCTTGACCCAGGCCCTTGGAATGGCACCGCCATGATCAACGGCAACTCGAGCCCTGCTTTACATCTATTGATATATGATTACCTGGCTGTGCATCGTCTGCCTCGGCATAATGCAGAACAGAGCATTTTGGGCTCACAGATCTACATCCCGATACGCAACACGGTCGGAGCACAGATGCCGGAGGAGATAGCTGGCCTTTGCCAGGTTTTCAGAGCCAGATACATGACCAGTCATGAGTGGTAGAGCCCACCGGTCGATCTGTGCATTCCAGTTTCACAAGCCCGGCGAAACCCCTTTTTCTTAAGGGACAAATTTCAGGCCTTGACCCCCCAAGGTCAGGATGCGGGAGCCGGCGGCTTGGTCTCTTGATCGCCGCCAGCGTCCACTTAATACGAAATACGTAGGCTTCCATCGCCCAACGAGGCAATAGATGTGGTCGTTCAGGATCAACAAGCAGCAACTCCCTCGCAGCCAGGATCAGTCTTGCCCTGGATCGACTCTCCCCCCAGGCTACTGGTTGGATTGTTCACCACTCAGACGCGTTGCCGTCTCCATTACGGAGCTGGGGTAGTCGATCTGGAAACCAAAGTGCTGACACTTGACGCATGGTGACAACAACCTGACTTCATTCCCCCCACAGTGCCGTTCCCAGCGAGATCGATGTTTTCCGACATACGACGCGTTGTATCTTTGTTTTTTGCTAATTACTGTAGGACTCCGTGCGTAATGTAGAGTATGGATCTAGGCGGGGGAATCAGGGTTGGCATTTCTCGGCCATGAGACCTCGTAAAAAAGTGCTCGTCTGATAGGCCTGCACAGGTCGCTTGCCCGCACCTAGCATGCCTAGAACCAAGGACCTCAGTGTAATTAGTGCTGACTCGGAAGTCTCGAGAGTGTGCGGGGAACCGCCGCGTCTTGGGATCGGGGAACAATCCAGACAAACGAAGCCGAGCCTATGGGATCCAGTTGAAGGACGAGTAATCAAAAGGTCCACTGCGAACCCCCCATCGTTCCGGCCTGCCACAGGAGCAAAGGGGGAAAAGGTGGGGAAAGCTGATGCTCACACGCTACGCTCCATGGGGCCTAGTTTCCAACAATTAATGAAATCAATAAAATCAATCAATCGTATGCAATTTCTGGAGCCACACGGAATATAGCTGAGATCAATTAAATTCCCGTTTCCGGAAAACTGGAGATATTCCCAAGAAACCTCGAACCCCATCGTGCCGAGCATCCAATCCGCGTGCAGCAAGGGATACATTTGGGGAGAAATGGTACATTCACGATGGCGCCACTGCACTCGCACCTGGTCTTTTGCTGGTCCGAACTCCCTTGAACTATTGCGAAGCCATTTATTGGTCTCCCCACTCTCCCGTGGGAAGTATTAAAATCTGTGACTGTCCTCGAGGGCACGCGAGGTCAACCAGGCGAAAAAAAAAATTCACCAACCTTGAAAATGCCTTCCCAAACAAGCACCATGACCATGACCATGACTGAGTTCGTACTTCTATTCCTATCCTTCCTAAATCCTAAAACAATACGCTAATTATCTGATAGACCTGCCTTGACAGAGTCACAGATCAAGATCACCGTAGGCGACAAAGGCAGCACCTACTTTGTACACCCGGGAGCCTTTACGCCATATCCCTCGTCTGCTTTACATGCGCAGATTCACGGATCATGGAGGAACACGTTCAAGAAAACCCTGGACTGGACAGACTTCGACGAACAAACCATTGAATGCGTGCTACAATTTTTGTACACCGGAGATTACAATACCCTCCGATCAGCACAAGAACCAAACGTCGACCAACAGGCCAAGTTTACTATCAATTCCAAGAAAGGTAAGCGCCGATGCACGCGACCCTCGCAGCCTGGCAGTCTTGTACCTCTTGCACAGTACGTCGTGGACGCCTACTAATTTCTTACACAGCAAGTCTCGCGCGTTTCACGCCTAAAACAACCCCGTCGCCCAACGAGGCCATCGACGCGCCTCTGGCAACCCTAAAAAACGGCCTGAAGGCGAAACTGGAAGCGACGAAAACGGACCAATCAGAGACGGCCAAGGCCCCCGAATCCACCGTCGCCGAGATCACCGCCCACGCCAAGATCTACTCCTTTGCGCACCGGTATCTGTTCTCCGAACTGGAGGAGCACTCGCTGCACCGTCTGTCCGAGGTCCTGATTTCCATTCAGAACAAGAGCGTCGACTTCCACCCCCACATTGAGGATGCGATCGACATCATCTACGCCGAGACACCCAGCTTCTCCAACAACCCGGCCAGGAAGCTGATGACTCAGTTTGTCGCCATGGGATATTCTTCTCTCGAGTGTGAAGACCTCGACATGCTCATCGAGGAAGGGGGCGAGTTCGCTATCGACCTGTCACGTGCCCTGGCGCGGTCACTGCACTCCGAAAACCCTCTCCAGGACAAAGTCGACGCGATGGAGAAGAAGATGCGAGACATGGAAGCTAAGATGAACTCTCTCCGCGAAGAGGTCAATGGCTGGGAGAAGTGGGATTCGCGTATGCCGATTAACGAGCGCAGATGGCCAGCATCGTACTACTGATGAGACCAGTCATTTTTCTTGTTTTCTTGTTTTCTTGTAATCTGGCGTTTGAGGTTTTCCTTCTCTGCATTTGAAGCGTTTGGCGCTGGGCTCCAGACTGGATCTGCGAGCGGACATGATCATGATACCATAATTATTTGTAACATTTCAACAATATGATTTTTTTTTTATTCGACACTGAATGTGTTTCTGTCTTGCACGCCGTCATGCCCAGGTCTCTCGGGCGAGCACGAAATAGATACATCGCGCTATTCATGGTCTCGATTGCGTTTGAATATTGGAAATTAGCCCGATCGAGTCGGATCGACCGAGTCCGTCTGCTACTACGCAAGACATGCCCGGAGGTCTCGATCTCACTCAATATGTGACTTCAATCCGGATTATTTTATTGCTGACGTCACAACAACGTGCGGCATGTGTATACTTCCAAGAACACATGTACGAACCACATATAACAGCTGCGTGCTCTCTGAATAGTTTTGAAGTTTATTCTCTTCTTGATACACATCTGCCTCATTCTCATAATCCACCATGTCTATTAATCCAACACTCAACACCAGCACGGGCAACAAGCCCCTTGACCCCTACAAGACCCAGAACTCCGAAGACCCCCCACTCCCCGACAAAATCAACGAGCTGAGCGACTTTATCTCGCAAGTAAAGTTTGGCATGTTGACAACCAAGCAGTCGGGTGGCGAGTACCTGACTTCCCGAGCCATGGCATTGGCCGCAAAAGTAAGCCACCACGCATTCCTACAACAGGACCACCCCCATACGGGAACAAGAACATGAACATCGCCATCTAAACGAGTTCGCAGGAAAACGGCGGTATCGACCTCATCTTCCACACAAACCTTTTCTCCGGCAAAACCTCCGATGTCGCCGTCTACCCCCAAGAAACCAACATCTCCTTCCTGGACCAGGTCAGCGGAGCCTGGGCCTCCATCTCGGGCATTTCAACCGTGATTGCCGACCCCGCCGTTATTGAGAAATACTATTCGCCCAGCCTGCAGGCCTGGCTCGGAGACCTTGGTGACGGCGTGCACGACGGTGGTCCTAAGGATCCCCGTATTGGTGTTATTAAGCTCGAGGCTCGGCTGGCAACACATGTTGTAGCTAGCAAGGGAATGGTCGGCCGTGCAGTTGAGACTGTCAAGGGTGCTGTGCAGGGCAATGTGCCTGCTATCAATAGCATTCGTGACATTAGCTCGGAGGAGCTCGAAGAGTGTAAGTTGAAATATTTTGTCTGTTTGTCGGTAGATTTGCTAACGTGGTACAGGGCGCCGCTCGCACTAAATTCTTAATAGCAACTTGTATCTATAGATAGCTCTACGATGCGTTAATGGAATTCATACGTCATTCATAATTTGGTTGTCTACTAAGCCCTTGTCACATTTTATGTAAACTTATAGTACGAGCAATTTCATACAATTGACGATCATTCGAATGAAGCACTATTCACGAAAAAAAAAAATTAAAAAAAAAATTATACGTACGTCTCCTGGACGTGCTGTTGTTGCATCTTAAGTACAAGAAAATGGGTATCATGCCCGGCCTCCGAGCTGCGAGAACGCCCGCTACAAACACAAAAAGAGAACTCATGTCCAAACCATTTAAATCTGCATCACCAGTTAGTAACTCGGTCTAAATTAAAGTAAATCATATCTAGCTCATACCAAACGTAGGGCCATCCGAGCAGGCACCCGCCCATCATTCAGCAGCATCGCCGTCGACTTGTGGGGCGTGGCCTGAAGTTTGCGGTATGCCTCACGGATATGGCGAGGTTCAATAGGCGTCCGGCCTTCCTCAGGTGGATCAAAGAGACCCGTCTCACGTTTCCGCTTCTTAGAGTTCTCTCCAGTTGTGTCTGCTCCACCACGATTCCTCTCGTGGTCCTCCCGCTCCTTAACCTTCAGCGCTTCCTCCGTAAGAGTCTGCACAATCTCAAAGGTCAAGAAGCCGAGGATATCGACGATATCGTCGTTCGGCTTAGACTCAGTCACGATACCGAACCCGGCCCACTCACGGAACCGCTTGCTCTTGCGGTATGTGAACGACGCTTGTCGGCATTCGGACCAGAACACGTATTCTTCTCGTGTCATGTGCTTCGTGCGCTCGTCCGCGGCTGCCAAACGCTGCAGCGTCGCGTAGTTCTGTTCCTCTTCTTCTTCGTCTTCCTCGTCCTCGCGCTCGGGAATCTGCACAGAGAAGAAGCTGTGGATGTCCCACGCGAGACCGACCTTGGCGCGCTTGTTCTTGGGTTTTGCGGCTACGTCCTGAGGACCCGCCGCGACACCGGCGGCATCGTCTGCGCCGGCGAAATCGGCTGCGTCAGCTCCGCCCTTGTCATCGGAATCTTTTACGTTCTTGCGCACATCCTTCCATGAAAGGAAGGTGCGGAGACGGGAGACTTTCGCCTTGTCATGGCGGATCAGGAAGATTAGATCGTCGGTTGATATGGAGCGGGAGCCGCGGCGGGTGGCGAGGAAAGTGCTGCGGGAAAGCTAGCCAAGGGATTAGTCTCGATCAAGGAGGTATAGAATAGTAGACTAACAATCTCAATGACTTGCTGCCGTGTAATATCTTCGATCAGTGTGGTCGTCTCTATAGATGGCTCGGCAGTTTCTCCAGAAACGAACATCATCTTTTTGATCTCATTAGCATAATTCTGTTTGGGTCGAGCCCCGGTCTCTGTGGTGGATGCGCTCTCTCTGGTGGATGTGCTCTCTCTGGTGGATGTGCTCTCTCTGGTGGATGTGCTCTCTCCGGTAGATGCGCTCCCATCGGACGTTTCCTGATCTGTGGTATCGACCATGGGAACCGAACAGGTAGATAGGAATTATGAGATCGGAAATCAGTGGTCGGACGAATATGGCGAGATTCAGATGAAAGCAGACTGAGAGGGGCAGGGAGGAAAACGAGGGGACACTTCAAGTCTCATATTATAGAGAAGATTTGAGGTGTGCATGAGTGAATTAGAGCCTGTCCGGATCTGGTGTTGCAGCCTTTTACAATGTAAAGAGAACGAACGCCAGTCGTACTAGCTTACTTCCACTTTCGTTGCCCTCTATTCACCCTTCCCTACGCTCATCGACTTGCTCAGATTCCAACACATAGCATGAAAGCCACGACCGCGATGGTAAAAACACGGTCATGGCTCCATCCACTAAGCATATTCTCAATGGATTGAAAGATCCCTCTGAAGATTCCAATATAGCTCGACAGACCGGGGCATAAACAGTCGCGAAGAAGGGCTCCGGAGAAAATGGCGACCGAGATGCACGGGGACCAGGGAATGAGACGAATGCAGAGACCGAGGATCTAACCTGAATTCCAAAGATTATTTGCCAGGGCTCTGGCGGGTACTTACCTGCTGGATCTCCTGGCGATATTTCGGCTGTCGATCCGAACTCATGATGGAGGTTTGGGGCGCAACTACGGTTGCGCTGCGGTCGAATGTAGATAGGTGCGCGATATTAGGATGGAAATGAGCTTTTATATAGCAATGACAGGATAAAGGATTATATTGTGAAAAGAGAGTGGTGCGCGACCTAGTAAATGGCACAAAAGGCTCGGCGAGAAGTGAAGACGGAGGTTCAAAAGCCGGGGGACTCGATAACGCGGATCAGATCGCGATAGCCGGATAAACACTTTCGCCGGGCACCTGGTTGGCGGTCGACGGTTTTGCCGCGGGGCACCAAATTATTTGCCCAAGTCGAGTCTTATCTTCAATTGCTTTAATCTTCAGGTTCTGGACAGCATGTTGCATCTCGTGGGTCTCGGCCTTGCCGATGAGACCGATATTACGGTGCGCGGTCTGGAGATCGTCAAGAAGGCCGAACGAGTCTACTTGGAAGCATACACAGCGATTCTTCTGGTGGACAAGGCTAAACTGGTATGTGCTTGCAATTGGTGCTGTTATCTGAAGAGATGGACTCTTTTTTGGGAAGTTTGAAGACGTAAGTGGCTTATCATTTCACTTTTTGCTAGTAGGAAGCATTTTATGGCCGTCCAGTCATTGAGGCAGACCGCGAATTAGTTGAAAGCGGCAGCGACGACATCCTCGCAGGAGCAGACAAAGCAGACATCGCATTCCTGGTGGTTGGCGATCCATTTGGGTATGTCCCTGTTCCAGGAAATTTCAAAACCATCTACTAAGTAAGACATTCAGCGCAACCACCCACACAGACCTCGTCCTGCGCGCCCGTGAACTCGGCATCCAAACAAACGTCGTTCCCAATGCCTCTATTATGTCCGCTATCGGCTCCACAGGCCTGCAACTCTACAATTTTGGCCAGACTGTGAGCATGGTCTTCTTCCTGGAGAACTGGAAACCATCTTCATTCTACGACCGGGTTCGCGAGAATGTACAGATCGGTCTGCACACACTAGTCTTGCTCGATATCAAGGTCAAAGAACAGTCAATGGAGAACCTTGCACGAGGCCGTCGCATTTTCGAGCCGCCTCGGTACATGACTGTTGCGCAATGCGCGGCTCAAATGCTAGAGACGGAAGAGACACGGCAAGAGGGTGTGTACACACCTGATAGCCTGGCTATGGGTGCTGCCAGAGTTGGTGCTCCTGATCAGAAGCTTGTTGTTGGGACGCTACAGGAGCTGACTGAGGTTGATCTGGGTGCTCCGTTGCATAGTCTAGTGCTTTTGGGCCGGAGGACTCATGATCTGGAGCGCGATTATATCCGGCAATTTGCGGTTAATGAGGCGACGTTCGACGCAAGCTATCAAAAGAGCTATGGGGCAAGCTCATGAAATGACGAATTTAAACTAAAAAGAGTTCATCTTGAAATACAACACGATACCAATCATTCTCTTTTCAAACCCATTAATCTTAGAGGATATGCTCCCTACGAGTTCTTTTGAATGAGATTAGACGTAAGCCACGTGGTGGTAAAGGAACGATTTTGGGCAATTAGGTATGAAATTTGGATTCATATACTCTTAAGGACCACAATATTCTCGATATTTCATGTGTTGACAATGCCACTGAAGCGCTGGAACCAAAAATCGAAAGATCTGCGATAGCCAAATAATGAAAGGGTAAGTGGAATCGCCGCGAGGCCATATATGAATGGTGTGTATTTTGAATGAAATTGTGCAGAAAAGAAGATGGTATCGAGATGATGTAGGTATAACAAATTGAAAGCAGAAAGAGAGTTCTATAATCATGCAGTGGCATCTTCCAAGGGGAAAACGTGCACCGGAAGATCAAGGTAATATGTTCAAAAAAGAAGTTTTAACCGCGCCAACGCCAAGTGACATGCAATGGAACAATAAAATGTACAAAGTCAAAGAGAGGGACAGAAAGACATGTATCGCATTACTTGAGCACGATGGTCAACAGCCACGTTACGCCTCATCATCTTCGCCAGGAAGACGGATTTCGTGGCCAGAACCTTCGTAAACGAAGATTGCGGCAACACAGCCAAATACTGAGACCAGGGCAATGAGCCACCAGGCGAAGCCAATCATACCTATATCTAAACCGTAACCATACCAGGCGCCTGAGAAAATCGGGCCAATTGTACGGAAGGCAGATGACACGGATTGGCCGATGCCGTGGATTGTCCCGAGAACCGAGGGATGAGGTGAACAGTTGTTCAAGAGGATAATGGAGGTCGGGAGGGTAAATGTTCGCGCAGTCACCTGAAGGAAGAGGACGATAATGATCCAGAACCACACCCAAGGCCCATTAGCTTGACCCGGAGGAGGGTTAACTGACGGCGCCAGCGCGATATATGGCGCAAGGGCATAAGCAATCGGAAAGAAAGCCAGAAAGTACTGATAACTCTTGGCCGTGCCCAGTCGACCGTTGATGGATGGGTAGACGGTGAACTGAAGGAGCATACCAATAACGCCCAGAATAGCAGTCGCAAAGCCAACACTTTGGGGAAGCATGCCAAGGCCTCCAGTGAAAACGAAAGGCAAGCTCTGAGTGGGGCTTGCAGGATCGTTGGCATCGTATCGAGGAGTGGACAGGAAGAGAAGCCATAAATTATTGAATGCACCCATCTGGAAATCGAAGAAAGCCTGCGCTAACAGAGTGAAAAGAACGTTCTTGGTCCAGATTCTGCGGAAAGGCAGGACACGCTTGACGCGGACAGGCCTGGCTGCCTTCTCCTCAAGTTCGTAGCTTTCCGATCGGTCAAAGCCACCATTAGCCAGAAGAGGGCCGTCCTCATCGTACTCACGAAGTTTTGAGTAGATGGGCGAAGAAGTACCAACCACGCCTTTGACCAGATGCGAAAAGTACTTCAGAGTGATTGAGAATGGCCCAGGCTTTCCTTTGCAGGACTGCAAAGTCTCTTCCAAGCCATAGGCCACTAACAGCGCGGTACTGCCCAGGAAAAAGAAGTTTCCCAGCATGGGCAAAGCATATGGATACTTCATCAGCCATTGCACCCCATTCTCGCCCCCGAATGAGGAATTGGGCCCAAATAGAAGAGGGTAGCTCTTCACAGGATCAGCCAAGAGACCACCCATAACTAGAGACATCTCTCATTAGTCCAGATTCGCGTCACACAGTGCCTAGAATTGGGGCTTACCAGGTCCAAATAGCGCAGCCACATTGAATCCAATAGGAAGAATTAAGAAAGCCCGCGAGTGGTATTTCTTCTCTTTGACATTCTCCGCAATCATAGTGCGGATGATGCCAACAGTTCCGTTAATCGCGCCACCAAAGGAGCGCCAGAACACGGCCTGCGCGAAAGACGTCGCAAATGCGACACCTAGACACGATATCGCCGTGCCAACTAATCCTACCAGTAGAACAAATCTTCTTCCACCCCACTCAGCATCTGCAACTCGGCCCCATGGAATGGCCGTTGCGAATTGGGCCGCAGTAAAGGCACCCTGTAGAATACCGGCTTGTGTAGCGACATCGGAGTCGGAGAGGTTCTCATTGAAGGACTTGAGCTGGTAGAACATGTAGGCTTGCAGCGAAGCTATCTGCAAGAAATCAAATACTCGACAGAGGCCGAGCAGGGCCAGTTGGCCTTTCCGGGGTAGCGAGAGCCATGTCACTGGGGCAGGACGCGGAGGTTGTTCGGCGGGGAGGTCGTATTGCTGGAGGGCCACTATCTGATGCTGGCCTTGAGAGCGGCTGCGGAAATGACCGTGGTCCTTCTCTTTTCGAACCTCCATATCCATCGAGGTGTTTCGCAGCATAGCGAGATCATCGGAGGGGCCTTCGTCGACGCTGGCTAGAGATTGCTGCGACTCGCGGCGACGCCGGGAGGATAGTGGATCTGAAGGATCAGGGCCTTTGGGGAGGTGATGGAAGCCAGTCGACCAAGATGTCGTGCGCGAATGGCGGGCATCATTTGGCTTTTGACCTTGGGGCTTGGTGGCAGGCATGGAGGAATGTATATGTAAGCGCCGGTGGAAGCCCTGATTAACGCCGGGCGTTGACTACGCCTGCGACACACTTGTTTCACGTATTTTTCGTTTCAAGGTTGTTTCCGGGCGGTAATTGGCCAGAAGGGGGTGCACTGAGATCCGTACTCCGTACTCTACTCCGTCCTGTAGGGTTGTACTCTCGTTGACTAGCCCGGGCTTAGGGAGAATAGGGAAAAGAAGATGCAACGAGATCTGCCCTTTTTCTGATCGTCTTTTTTCCGAGTCTAACAAGTCAATTAATTTCGGCTACAAAAAAATAAGCAATGAATGACTTCATATGCAGCAACGATCCTCTTTAGCTACTCGTCATTTAAAGAAAAGGAGAAGATGATCCGTAAAGTCTGGACTTTTCCCCCTGTACGCAGTACAATAATACTTGGTCCACAAGGGGAACAAGGAGCATGCCAAGTCGCATTACGTACCTCCCTGTTTGTATCATACATAGGGATAAATACTTTACCACATGTCTACTCCGTATTGCTTCAGAAATGCATTCGGATTTCTCTTGAGCTGTGGATCTAACAAAGTAAATGAGGCCATACCATATATATCTTGTACGAATGCAGTTCTAGCATATTGTAGGCAGTTCTGCTGGTATGATATCGCTGTAGCGTTTCGATACGAGACTCGTATCTGAGTACGGTCATATCGTATTACAGTAAATACATGGTTACTGATGTATAAAAAGCGCAGCGGCAGCTTGCGACAGCATCTCCACCACGCCTCCCCCTGCCTCCACTGCCTCCACTGCCACTACTTTTCAAGGGCCATGTTGTCTGCTTCTGGACTCTGAACGGCTCCCGTCTCTCCCCTGAGCTTGGCATCTGTAGTTAGAAACCCAGCTTCCTGTTTTGGGCCTAGAAGCGTCGTATTCATTACCCATAAGGGCAAGATCAATCCAGTTCTTATTCACATAAATCTATTTTACTCCTTCTACATGTACTTACTGTTCACCCAGGGTATCCACACCTGACTCGATCACAGCGCCCTCCCTAATGCTTTTTCGTATAGCTCTGGAGAAAAGGGACTAGCTTCCGCCACGGGGGCGCTACGTAATGAGGTGATTGCGTCTGGGGGTGACGAGTCGATATGCATATTTAGAGCCGCTAGAAAGCTATAGGAAATAATCCAGTAACAACATCTTCCGTGCATCATGTGTCAACGCGGTCTTGGCTGTGGTTTGCACGAACACCTGCCCTGCTGAGCCATGCCAAAGCGCACCAATCAGTTTCCATTTTGGGCATCCTGGATGAAATTCTGTCCTCGCACAGCTTACGAATGGGCAGATAGACCGAGCGGGGGTGTGCTAAACGAAACTATCTCCTTGGTCCATTCCCAAGAAAAGTCACGCGTAGTCAGTGGCCGTCGTAAGCGGCCACCTGTCCAATTCAAGTTTTAATGCGGTCTGTTCACTCGCGGAGATTCCAGTACATGGACTTCGTACTACAAATGTATCCACGAGTCAAACACCGGAGGATTCGCTGGTCGGGAGACGACCCGACGGGGAAACTGATCGCCTTTTGTAGTACTACCATGTACAGTAGACAGGATTCGCCTCCACGGTTCCAGCCAGCCTCTCCGCGTTTCACTATCTCTGTGGTCGACGCATCAGACTAATTGCCTCTACTGACTGCTTACTCAGATACGTCGTCGCAGCGTTAGAGAATTCTCCGTACGGTAGGAACGGCTGATGGCAAAGACGTCGTTCGTTGGAAAATAGCGGAGCGAGCCCAAGCTCTTGATTGCAGGATCTGCCAGAGTGATCTTCCTGACATTTGAAGCCAAGACTTTCTGATACGCCGATAAGAGTTATGCCGCAGACCTACCCCTCGCTCTGCTACCTTGGTCGGAATACCACCGGCTTGGGGCCGCCCCTGGATAAGCTTTAGGCTTTCTTCACGCGATATAGGTTCAGGATACTCGGCCAAAAACCGGTCGCTGAGCCTTGTATGGTCATGAGAGAAACTCATACGCGAAGGTAACAAAAAAAAAAAACTGAAGGCCCCCAAAACCCCCAACATCGTCGGCGTATCGACGCCTCGGAGTCACCGGAGTTGGGAAGGGTTCAGATTTTCAGGATTTGGGGAACTAGGCGAGCTTCCTTTATTTACTGGGAGGAAAAGTGCTGGTTTTGCTCATGAATGTATTCCGGAAAGAAGATGCCGAACGCTATTTGACAATTGGGGTATTGTATCTGAACTTTGATGTGTGAAAGTTTGTCTAGTCCGGCCTGTGGTAGAATATGAACAATTCCCTTCCCAGTAGATGCCACCGCGGGGGAGGATAAAAAAAAAAAGAAATACAAGTGAAATGATGACAAGACTGGCTAAAATGCAATGCAAATGGTGTTAAAACATGAAGGGGAAAAAAATTCAATGAGAGTTCAATCCTGTCTTGATCGTCTTTGCCCGTTCGAAGATGAGTGATTGTGATCTGCAAGCGGGAAATAGGGACCATCGCTTCTGTCTGCTGTAGTCCATCGCCGCCAATTCCACCAGGAGTAATCCTTTGATCGTCGAGATGACACTTTCGGCTCGATCACCCCAGTAAGCGGTTCTGTAGACTCTGTGTCTTCGTTGAACGGATCCTGCCGTTGACGCTGTCGAGACCGACGATAGATAGAAAAGCAGCCAACCAAAGAGACAAGAAGTAGTATGGGTACTCCCCACATGAAATACTTCTTTGTTTCCTCGTTCTCGTGGTAAATATTTGTCTCCTCGACCGTATCTACATGGGGAAAACCAGAAGGATAGGTCAAGACAGTTCCGTCGTGTTCGGGGTCAACCCAAGGCACAGTGCTCGCTCCCACTCGCGGAGTAGTGACGATCGGGTTCTCTTCGCCAGGGAAACCATAGGCCGGAGCATCAAGACAATTCATGTCTTGGCAAAACTGGCTCAGCTCTGGGGATGGCACGAAAGTATACTTGACTTCCGACTCGCCAAGGATCGCTCCTTCACGACCAATCGCCTCCGCTCGAGTCCAGGGGAAGAAAGTCGCGTTGTGGTATTCAGTCTCGAAGCCTGTTTTCGGTATTTCATCCAAAAGGGTCCAAGGTCCCTCTTTTGCGTAGGCTCCAAAGAAGCGCCAATTCTGCACACGCGTGGCGCCATTCCAGCTAACGTAGAACGTCGTGGGTGAAAACGGCTCGCTGGTTCGCGAGTATGTCCACAAAGCAGGGGCGTCGGTCGGGTTTCCGTCCCATTCGAACTTCAAGGCTCGATAATTCATAATTGGTGCTCCTCCAAATGATGCCCAAAGGACCAACTCCCCTATTTCATTGTGCTCAGACACAAAGAGGTTGCTGCCCCATCCCATAAAAACATTATTGTTAGGAAGTCGTTGCATGTTACCCTGACTCGAGCTGACCAGATCTTCAATCTTTGGTACATAGTTTCTGAGCTGAAGAGCTGTGTTCTCAATATGATCGATAAGAATGATCATACCACTCGAAAATGCATGTGTTTGATTATAACCGTTGTATCCGTTATTGTATAAAGACACCACACTATGAGTAGCGTTTTCAAACAACCATCGCGCATCGTGTTGTTGGGAGAAGCTGAAGTTGATATTGCGAAAGGTAGGGTTGGAGCCGTGTAGTCTCCAAATCACGGACCCGTCTGTGCCAGAGATTTTATAGATAGCGCACGTATGCCGTGAGGAGACAAGGTAGTCTCCATCTGCATTCTTGTCGATGGAGTTGATGTGAAAGTAATCCCAAGGCTGATGTACATTCAGCCCAGTACCGGATGTATCTGTTGAAGAGGGCAAAGTATAACTGTTGGAGGGGTCAACATGATCAAGAGAACGCCATTCGAATAGAACATTGCTAGTTTCAACGTCGATTTCTTGGAACACGCTCTCCATCACCCAGCCAACACCCGACTTCACATTCCACGGGGTCATATCGAATTGACGTTGTTGGTAAACAGTCATTAACGCGGTTTTGCCTTCATTGATTGGCATGAATTCGTGCATGTCGCTCGACGCCATTCCGCCACCTGGTTGAACTGATCGCACAATGCGATAGGTGTTATCAAGAATGACTCCATGTCCGCGACAGTAGCCCTTTTGTTGGCTTCCTTGGAAGAAGCATAGGTGATCAGAACCGTTATACTGGCACACATGCACACCGTGGGCATTTCCGGGGCCTGTGGCACCCCAACCACTCCATACTAGCTCCTGTTCCACCGCAGTCAGCTTATGAAAGGCGGATTGGTTTTATGATGGAACTGATGTGCGTACCCCTGCATTATCAAAGATATATGGTCCTGGGTTCTGGGCTTCGTATGGCGCTATGAAGATGTAGCCGGGGCTTAGCTGCTCTGGTACGCTGTGTTCGATTCTGAAGGTTGGAGGGTAGATATCAGGTCTCTGTGTGGAGTCGAATGGTTAAAATGGGGCTCTGATGGCGCAATTGATAATCAAACATTAATTCAACGTACTGATTTGTAGAAAGACGTAGGTTCGACCACCTGATTGTCATCGGCAGTCGCACCAAGAATATAAAGCAGAGCGCAGAGTAGACTGAACTTGGTCCTCAAGGAGGACAGGCGAGTGGCGAACATGGATTTTGCAGCACATCACCCCGATCCCAGGGTGAATTGGAGGAGAGTAGGGAGCCATAACCCATAAAAGACTTGTCAGGAGACCGCGCCAGAAAAGACCCGCCAATGTCAGTGACGAAACCACTGGAGTGTCCAGTGGAGACTTGCGTGGTGGTGGAGAGTTCCGGGGGCAGTTGATTGGGCTGGGCCAAAGCCAATTTTATCGGGAAGGGGCTACGGTTCTAATCGCCGGGGCCGCCAGGGGCGCCTGCCAAGGGAGCCAAGTTTCTAAGCCGGGCTTTAGCTCTGGGGTAAAGTTTCTACGAGGCAAGATGCAAAAGGTTCTATTAACCTTGGACTCTGGGTTTTTTAAGCATCATGGCCGTTACGATATTGATTTAAAGTGACTACTTCTACCTGGTTTTCACCAGATGATGGGCCTCTGCCGTACCGTATTGGTAATTCCGTCCCATAAGGAGGCCGCGTCATGTAGTTAAGGCTAAAGCTCAGGCCTGGGCTACCGTTTAGTAGTTAAGTTTGAGAAAAAATAATAAGAAAATTTCGGTATGATCGTCCGCTTTCCCGATCTCACAACGGAACGCAATGGTCCAATTAGGGACTGTAACCCCTATGTCTCCATTTTTCGCTTGGAGATCCTCCCACATCCCTGAGGCTGTGCAATTGATAAACAACTGAAAAAGGACCATGGACAACATCGAGTTCGAGCTCTCTAGCCGGCAGAATCCATAAAATATGGGGCAGCCATGTGCCATACAATTAAGATAGTAAGGAGGCACGTGTACTGTACCAACCTTGGTCTGTGGCTGATGCCAACCTTGGAATACGAACGCCTTCCTCGGCCCTCTGCAATCTCAAATCCTTGATATATCCCGTGAACGTAGATAAAACGTACGAGCATACGTAAGCCACCACCACCACCCACGAGTCACTACTATTGGTAGCAAATAATTCCAAAGATAGGGCGCTAGAATTCACAGCTCGATTTTCGACGCAGCTTATTGAATCCGAGGATTTTAGGACGTTATGGGTAGCAGGATTGCGTACGCAATCGCAAACGCCCAACAAACAGGGAGTACTGGTACAAGGAGCATCTCCACTCGACGTGTAGGCTAATCGGCCCTTGAACTAAAGTACCAATAACTTTTCCTTGAACGGCTTTGATGCATCCTAACCGCCCAATGTGCTATGACAAAGGACTTAGACGCCTCCTAGGACGGCCCCAAGCCCTAGCAACATATTATGTTCCCAGCTATTGAAAAACCAACTGAGAGAAGCGAATATCCAAACCTGAAGCTATTTAGAATGAAAATCAGAGACATAATTGAAAAAAAGAGATTTTAAAAATGAAAAGCTACCCGGAGCCTAAACCAAGAATAGCTCCCATTTCCAAGTATCGGTACGTACTTGAGTGGTGCGCTATCTCGCACCTCCACGTTAGCTGGGTTACGTTGCCTGCAGGAGTCCGCTCTGCTCAAACATTCTATGATAGGTTGCTGATAGCATCTCTCGCCAAGCCAACAAGAAATTCCGCCTACAATGGCTTTGCGCCTCGTTCCGAGTACGAGTGGTCCCCCGGCCTCTGATGCGAACGAATGCACTCCAAACCTGAAAGGGAGAGTGATCAACGAAGTGATTTGGCTTGCAAGTCGTAACACTGACTCTGGCCCCCGTGGACGCTTCCTGGAAAATCTAGTCTGCCTATTCGTATCCGTACTTGGGCTAAGCTTCTTGCAAGGTTCACTAATTTATATGCACTGGCTAAGTTTCCGAGATATTGACTTTACGTTGTTGTAATTTTTGCATTTTATTCCCTGTTTTTTGGAATATTATTTCCTGTGGCCTGCTCCATCGCCGCGGAGGCGAGTTTGTACGCCAATATATGACCGACAAATAAAGAAAAGAAATCTCACAATGCAAATGCTTAATAACAGTGAAGTGAACGTAAAAGAGTGGAAGAAAGGCATATATACTTTTGAAGTATCTTGCTTTCAACCGGGCTTTTCAAAGGATTGCAGCCGCGCCAAGAATCAAAAAGAAATTAGGAATATCAGTTAAATGGAATGCGTGATAAGAGTAGTGGTGCCTGCACACACTACAGTGTAAACCCAGATTAACCCCCACGAGGGCAATTTACCGAACGAAACGCTTCCAGGCCATGGTAGCAGCGAAACCAGTAGCCAAAAGAGCACCGCCCATAGTGACCGCTTGCAGAGCAGCGTTCATCATCTGGTGACGGTTACGGGT
>KZ119594.1:33705-80385 GCA_002153405.1 Mycosphaerella populi pn0402
TTCGACACGAACTTGTGCTCGGGGTCGCTGACGCGCCAGAAGACAGTCTTCATCACGGAGCTGTGGACGGTGATGTTAGTTTGGGGGGAATTTGCTTGCGAGAGCCTAGATACGAAGGAGTGAACTTACGCGTGCCATGGGTCAACATCACGGGTGGTCAGGATGACCTTCGCGTTAGGGTATGCCTCGATCAGCTCCTTAGCAAAAGCACAGGCGGGCCAGTCACAGACTGCCTGGCAGTCTCCTAAAAGCTGATCCCACTCCTTGCGTCCGAACTCGCCAACGCCGTTGTATTTAGCGTTGAGAGCGTCGTGCCACATCAAGCAGTCCGGAGGGTTCTCGACACTGGCACACATCATGTGGTAGCATTTGCCATAACCCATACGCTCCAAAGCCTTACGCAAAGCTAAGGTACACCCAGTCAGATCAATGCATTCATGAAGTTATATACCGTGGGGGGGGGGGTCTGATAAGATTGGCATGATCTGCGCCAACGTTCGACTCACAGGCAGTTCCAGTGCGGCCAACACCAAGGGCAAGCACCTTCATAGGCACGGTGCGGTGGCACTTGCGACGGTCAATGTTGGTGTCATCAGTGAAGACATCGGTGATGGGCTGAGGAGCCAAGTTGTCGGACAGCATCAAAGACATGATGGGCAAGGTGTGGTCTACAATTAAACAGGACTTGAAAAAAGAGGGAAATCTGCCCAGATACTGGAGGATGGAAGGGAGAAATGAGTGACAGCAGGATAAGTGGATATATAAAGAATGGATAATTAGACAATAGAAAAGGTCTAGAAGGGAGATGATACTCCAAGTATGTGGATAAATACTGTAATATGGCGATAAGGGGAGGGGGGAACCAAAAAAACAGAAATGAAAAGATTGGAGTAATTACGGTATTGAAGATCTCTGGCACTCAGTGACAAGTAATGAGAGGGACATCTGTAACAGAGATGGAGCCAATCAACGTTGCCAGGTCATTTCTCTCGCGCTCACAAGGGCGTTTGCCCCTGTGAGTGGCGATGTTTTCACTGGGTCAGGTTCGTCAATCCCTTCCCTGTTCCAAGGATTTGCAATGCATCCTAAACCTAGATTTTTTTCCCCTTCATTCACTCTGATCTAGTTTGCCTAATTCAACACTAGGAACATGTACACAGTCTAATTTTCATTCTATCTATAGATTTGAAAGTTCAAAAAATATGAGATCGGATCGACTTGGCCGCGGGTCGATCGTATACAGAGGATGATGGCGCCGGCCCGCACGTCACAGGATGACGCAGGCAGAGTGCTGGTCGTCAGGGGGTGGGTCTCTCCTCGATGGTATTGAGGCTGTCACAGCCCCCCAGCGGGTATTTTCAATCAGTGAAATTACGGGTACCGAACGGCCAAGAAGGTCACCACTGCGTACCGAGATGATCGTCCAGGGCCTTTCCTGGATCAACGATGTATGGAAGATGGTCAGTATCTTTCCCGGCTTTTGAGACGATCCGTGCCCCCAACGGAACTGATTGGCTTCATGGCGGGGACGGGCGACGCGTTCCAGTCGAAACGGTGGAGAATGCGATGTTCATGAAACTGTTCTCCGGCCAAATTGGCCAGGAGCTGCCAACGTCTCTGGATGTCTTGACCATAGAGAGGCGTCCGTGGTATCGCATTCACTTGAAATTCCTCCACTGATAACGTCCGCATCGCAGCGTTGCAACAAGATGTTGGCATCGCCGTCGGGTGCCCGTGTCCGAGAGCCAACGAGGTTGAAGGAGTGCAGAGGCGATCGCAATCCTGCGCGGCTCAGGGGAACGAGGTCCCATGCGCCCAAAATTCATGGCACAGCGGGGTCCACCACATCAGATTGATTGTCCGCTCAACGCCCGTTTAGCGTCCAGAATAGCGTGAAGGAAACGAGTTCCACAACGTGCCAAGAACTTTCTTTAACCCGTCCAACGTTTCGAGACTGTGATCAACATACGTAACAGGATTTCGCATGCTCTTGATCCGACTGGGGTGACCGATTCGGTCAAAAGTTGTTCAGGGGGATTCTTGGCTTTGCTGGCCGTGCACCACGTCGCAGGATGTTGGCACGACGTTTTACCATAGTTCCAGGGTGCTTGAATAAGGATAGAAGATCAGGTGGACCATGGCGACCGTTCGTAAATGGCGAATGCTAAACACACAGACTGCCGGTTCAAGGCAATGGGAGGAATGGTCTGGTCTTTTTGATGGCATTCCGTTGTTTCATAGATTGTAGGCGATCCTAGGTTAACGTAGATGAGTCTGTCTGTATTAGTGTAGATGGGACTTGCGGTCTGAAGACCCTGCCAATGCTCGAACAGGTTCAACTTTCAAACCAGGGTTCAAGGCCAAGTGCCTATCGAACGATTAGAACTATTAGATGGGGTTTATGGGAATCGCGCTGATTATAAGGTAGGCGCCAAGACCCGTACCTGACGTGCGCCATCGATGGTCGCGATCACCTCATGATCACCTCATGGAACTTGCACAATTTAGGAAATCGGTCACCAATTGACCCCGGATACTGTATTAAGGCGTCATTGCAGAATTTGAAAAAACGTCCACGGTAATGAGCTGGTATTATTATGAACATGATACTAGACATCTCCACGAATTTGGCGGGGTCGTGACAACTTCGAGATCGATTCCTCATGAAGCCCACCACCTACTTTCCAAGCCACGGAGCAATTGGAATGTCCTGCTTATTGACCGAAGGTTTCATGACTGAATACGAGATGTGCGACAGATATAAAATGAACAACACGTTCCACAATGGAACTCCAAACGCCGAATCAACTCCATGCAAATAATCACTATGTGCGCTGATGCATCTCGAATCCACCCAATCCCGACCATCTTAGAACCAGAACGGCATCTGCAACGTCTTTATTCAAGTTTGTCGAGGTGCTCCAGTCGGGTAAGAACCACCTGTTTGCTTGTCTCTTCAATCTCGCCTGCGAGAAAGACCTCATCCAGGATAGCGTAGACCTGCCGTCTCATGTGAACATGCCGCCGATTATGTATTCTCAGTCCATGTCATCATACCTTGTAGAAGTTGAATACTAGATCCAACTCGCACACGTTTCCAAAGAATTGGTCCAGCACCTCGACGAAGAAGTGGATGGCTTCTAGGTACGCCAGCTCATTGTCATTGGCATCCACACAGACACAGAAGAAGAGGCCCGCGTATCGCCGATAAACAACCTTGGTACTGCGCCGGAATTCGACAAAGTTGGACTGGTATTTCTGGTCTCGGGGTGCGACAAGGCGATGGACCTATGCGGGGGTGTTAGATAGCCGTTGGTGATTGGGGGACATGCTCGTAGTCGTGGGAATCGAACGGACCTCGCCCTTCAGCTTCACTTTCTCCTCATCCTTTCCTCGAAGTCAGCATACCTAGCCACAGAGTCGTGATGCGGCGGAGGCTGGGATCTCGACTTACACTGTAAGGGGCGTACCATTTCGCCAGGCGTGTCTTACCCCTATACGATTGTTAGTATCACCGCGCAAAGCCATTGGCCTCGGAGGGAATAACTCACTGGCGATTCTGGACGAGGATGAATGACAGGACCATTGCGGCAGATCACCTGGGCAGCATCTGCAAGTCGTGGGTGTTCGATTAACGCGCAACGATTGATCTCCGCCGTCTCCGCTATCGTGAAGCTGATTGCGATACTGCCGATTGTGTTCACCGCCTCCAGGTATCCTACGGATCTTGTGGGCGACCCCCGGGGCCATTGCTGCGTACTTTTGTGGGGAGAGAACCATTCTAGAATATCTTGAAACGAACCTTAATTGCTATCATAATCCTAGAACTCCAAGTTTTCTCTAATGTACAGCGCGGTTGGGGGGGAATACCCCTTGTATAATATCACGATATGCCACCATCAACAAGCGTAACGCATGAAACTCATCAGATTCCAGCCAGGATATGCATCAGGGCCCAGTCCGATCTAAGACCAGAGCCATGAGAGGGGGTATAAATGTTTTTGAAGTAAAGAGGCCACGAGGCTACAGCAAGCCACCGAGGCCATCATCATGACTATGAGGAGCTCATTCGACCAAAGATGCTCGTAAATCGCGACTAGATAATCATTATCAGTATCGAGGACGAGCACAGCGGCACGAGGCAAGGAGAAAGGGCTAAGCATACCTTGTAGCCCTGAGGAGTACGTGGTGTCTGAGGTGTACTGGGGGTACTCGGTTCGGTCGGTGCCTGCGACACGCCCGATACCTCTTCCATGTAGCTTTCCACGTCATCGAATTCATCCTCATCGTCAGACTGCGGATAATACCTCTCCGGATCTCCATTGTAGACCATGAACCAGCCAATTTTCTCCCCAGGCGCCAGAACATCTCGCAATTCCTCTAGCGCCCTCCTCTCGTCCTCTGACATGCCAGCGCCAGGCTTCTCGACCAGATCAGCGACGGTCTCCCCGGGCGCCAGATTATCAGGCTCCGAGCTCCCATCGGGAATTGTCAGAACCTTGACACCCACATATGCGAATTCCTGGCTGACCGTATTACTCGACTCGTCGACGGGGTCATATGACTCGATAAATTGCAGCACCGGCAGCCGCGCCATAAGCTGCGGATGGGTGCGCCTCAGCGACTCGTCCAGCAAGTCCGACGTGAGAGGCTGTTGTATGTATTCGGCGGCGGCGTCTTCGAGGTTGTGTAGGACCACGTACACCCTAATGCCCGTAAAGCCGTCGCGGGGCCAGCGGAAACCGTGCAGCATGTACACGGGCATGGTCGGTCAGAGGAGGGGAATAGGAGGGGGCGGAGCACCTGGCGCTTTTATCGGGGTCTCTGCTAGGACGACAGGTCGCGCGGGCGGAGTGGCAGCTTTTGAAGGTAGGGATCGCATACCGAGGTGCTAGGCGTTTGACGTTGGGGGAGGCGCATGAGAGTTTTCTGGATTGTCCAGTGAGACGCATCGAATTGATGAAGGCACCCGTTGCCCGTTTGGGCATAGTGCCGATTCTAGCCTAACGGCCCGCTCGCTGTCACTTTTTGGCATTGTCGCATGCGCTGCGCATGCTCACGCTTACTCTATTAATTGTCCGCTGAACGGTAATTCTACGTTGCGTAGGTGCTCTCTGCGATTGTATTTCTCGTGGGAAAAAAAGATGTTGGGGGCAGTTGGTCCGGTTCAGGTACGTGTAGATTTTAAAGTTGAGACATCCCGTCTCTAGATCAAACAGGAGGCTAAACAGGCCCAGCCTCGGAGTGATTGCTCGCCCACTTAAGCCGGGACGTAGCCGCAAACTGATAGGAGGCCAAGCTACTTATACGAGACACATGCTGGTATGTGAGAGGTCCAAGAAATCGGTTTCAATTTGCAATTCGACTGAACGCTGGCCGAATGAAAGGATCCAAATGTAGTACAGCGATTGATTAGGATTGCGCATCGGCTAACAGCATCAGAGCCCAGGAATCCCCGGTTTCGAGATAATAAAAGCGGTAGTCCTCCCAAACGCCATGAAAAGGAAGTATGAATGAACCTATCAATGCAATACAAGGAAGGGTTGCAACGATCGAGGGCCAAGGGTCATGAGACAGCACGCCTAAAGTCAAGGCTTCCGTTTGAGATCTGCAAACCTCCGAGTCAACTCATCCAGCTCTGGGATGCCGCTATCACTTTTTTCCTGAGATTTGCTAGGTGCGGTATTTCCTGCTTTTGCCTCATCTTTCTGCCCAGTGCCTGGGACTTTGACTCGCGGGTTCGGATTATCAGTTCTGGGCGCTGGAGGTGCAACACTGACCGGACTGCGACCATCGGTTGGTCCGCGAGGAGGTGTTGCCTTGTTTAATTCGCTGGTTTCCGACGCCCGTCTCACCTCCGCAGGATTTGGCTCGGCGAAGGGATCTCTTTGCTGCTTACTTGGCGTCCGCGGTAGATCATCGCCATCGCCTTGATCATCGTTCACAAACTCCGGTGGCGCGTCTCCAAGGTCTTCCTGCTCCTCATGTTCCTCACCAGCAGGCCATGAAACTCCATAAGCCTTCGCGATCTCCCTCAAATAACTCTCCACCAATTCCTGCCCCGGTGGACGAACACGCAGACCTTTCAAGAGCCGATCAGGAACCTTTACGGTATCAATCTTATTCTCCTGTGCCAACGTCATAAATTCCTTCCCGTACCGCTCGCCAAGCATAGTACGAAGCATGGTAAGTTCACGCAGCTCATGCGGAAAGCGATGCCAAGCATAGAACACTGCTGCTGCTGCCTCATCCAGCGCCGTATCCATGTAGATATCATCATCTTCAGAGAGAAAGGTCCCCGCATTGGAAGAAGCTCCAGCTTCCTTTTTCTGCGACCCTCCCGATAGCCAGCCGAAGCCGAAGCGCGGCCCAGAGTTCTCCACCGGCGGTTTTGTAGTTCCGGCAGCTTGTGCCTGGGTTTCTTTCTTGAGTAGCTCCTTCGCGCGAAGGCGAGCGCGGGTGCCCTTCTCGCCGAAGGCTATCTGGTCGAGGACGTTTGCGCGGGCGAGGAGGAGTTCGCAGTATAGCTCGACCATTTCCATCACCTCGACGGCGATGTCTGTTGCGATGACATTTTCGACGCGGATCCTGGCGGAGGCTTCGCGGCCTTCGCTGAGTAGTTGGGAGAGTTCACGACGCTGAACGACGGAGGAGGCAGTGTCTTTCTTTTGGAGGAGGCGGAGACGTGGGATGAGGAGACGTAGTGTCGATACTAATCTAGTCTGTGAAGGGGGCCTGTTAGCTTTGATTGTGCTGTTCTGCGACTGTCCGCTTTGTTGTTGGGTGGGCTGTTTGGAGTCCATTGCGGCGATTGAGTCGCGGTGACGGTGCGGGGTAGAATCTAACGAGGGTGGTGGAATAAGGCACGAAGCAAGTAGGAACATGGGAGAATAGGAGGTTGATTGACTTGAGGTCACTCACAGTTTGCGCCGAAGGGGGCATTTTGGGACCTGAGGCGTGGATGGTGTGAACGGAGAGGAATGTTGGCGCGGGGTGGGTTGGGGGAGTTTATGGGGCCGCACTTTTGGTGACTGCCTGCTCGACGGTATGTTCTGATTATAAGCACACATTACTAGAATGGGTCAAGACTAGGCTTGTAATGGTCTGGGTTTATCTCGAATTGTATTCGGCTCTTTTTATCCATTATAATTAGGTACCCATATATTCAGGATCGAACCACCAAGGTTCGGTCCCAACCTTAGGAGTATAGAAATCTAGCCATTATATCCAGAGCCAGTCCCGACCAAGATTCCCAATGTTAAATATCCACTGAGAGTCAATCTCGCCTGATGCATCTTTCTGTTGCCAATAATCCTGGAGTATTTTTGCTGCATTCACTGCATTCAGGCACTTAGTAAGGACCCAGAATTTCTCCAAAGAGCTCACAAGGAAATCTCTTTGGGCCTGCCCATGAGATTCCAAACCAGCAACGAAGATAGGCCAAAGTATACACTTAAACATAAACTGATCATCTTTGAGAGAGTCGATCACACCCAGCAGTGCAGATACTAGTTGGTCTTGCGCTGTGGTTTCGCCGGTCAAAACATCAAGGACTCGTTGCCCGTATATCAGCGACCCGATTTTGTATGCTTGCGATAGCTTGAATAGACTAGTTGTTTCTTGCGATGAGGAGGTTCGGGATTGCTGTAAGCTCGAAGCCCAGACATGGCAGTCAAATCCTCGGATAATTTCAAGAAAAGATGTAGTATCCTTGATCTGGCTGTCAATCGAGTTCTGATCAACAGGCGGCGATACCACAAGTGTGTCCCTCTGGGTTGAAAGGCATTGGATGGCTTTGATCAAGTATTCAGGACACCCAATAAAAGAATGCTCAATTGTCTCTTGCTGTTGAAGCCCGTGCTGTTCGAAAGAAGCAAACTGTGATAGCACCCGCGGGCGTAGAAATGTTGCACCTAAGGTTTCAATTCTAGAGAACCATTAGAGGAAATTCCTAGATCGGTCATCTGAATGACACTCACATTTGGATTTGTTTAGAGATAAAGTTTCGAATCTCTCGCACAGTCTCGCCGGGGCCGTGATTAACCAGGGCCTGTGATTCGGATTGAAAATAGGTAGAATCTATCAGCTTTTTTGCACCTTCGAGATGATAGTTCCAGCCGTCGCTGCCTGATTCCAACAGATCGAGGAATATTAAAAGAAAGATGCTGGCAACGGTGCTGTCGTCTTTGTGTACTTGCTTATGTTGTATTGCACGCGATAGGGCCTCCATAGCTTGATGTTTGAACAAAAGCGCGTCACGATTTGCGTTGATAAGTCTCGGCTGAATAGGAGAGCCAGGCTCGTAGAAATTATGGCCAGTATTGGCGTGATGGCGCGCAGCAAGTGCGAGCAGTGCTTTCAGGAGAATTGGATCCTTCAGTCCAAAGGGAATGAGGCTTCTGAATGGATTTTTATCGCTGTCATATACGATAAACAATTGACAGATACGTGCATTATCTGGGGAAAAGTGATCAGTGTCATTCACGTAAGTTTCGCGCGTCTAAAACTTACAATAGTCCATATAATATCGAGATACACGATCTAGTTTTAAGAATAGCGGATCGTTTAGAGCTGCCGGCAGCTTCACGAAGGGGTTCATAAATATCTCTAATATGAGAAACCATGTGAGCCAATTGTGACAATGAGGACATAGGATCCAGATATGACCTACCATTGCCGTTACAGCCCATGACATCCTTCGACGGAGTAAGCCGGCGTGGTACTAAAGGACCAGCTGTCTTACTTTCCTTCTTTCGTGAGGCTTCAGAAGAACTCTCATAGGACCAGCCTTGCATTTTCCCCCGAATGGCGACGCCTTTCACCCATCGTACCGGTCGTTTGTCGAAACATTCCAGCCCAGCTTTCTGGCATTTAGCGCATGGCACACCGGTCTGGTCGCATTGAATACGCCGGTTGCGACAGGTATAGCATGGATCAACCTTGCGTTCCATGATGAGCTGGAAATGCTTGATCTCCAAGATCTCCCAGTCAAGCAAAAAATTGCTGACTGATGAAGTCGGGATCCCGAGGTTTGCGGGGCTAAAATTAATCCATGGATGGCTGATGTACTTGTGCGTTGTGAGTATCTACAAGGCCACTAGTGCTGCAGTGTAGAGCATACAAACATCCTGAATATATCTTAGCAGACTGAGTACTGTGCAGCAATTTACATCATAGGAAGTAGCGACATCTAGGAACTTGATCGGAAGTTCATCATGCGGTGTTACTTGGGCGGAACAAACACCTGCTTAGACTAGCTTGGGGAGAGTTATACAAAGAGCTTCCAAGGTTGTTGTCAGCGCACCGTTCTGTATACCAGACAACCCACTCTTCCATCTTCAAGTCCTACTTCTCCATCTCAACAAAAAGCCTGGAGTTGCACGTGTATTAGTCATCACACCGACGGCCGAGGCCCCGACAAGTTTACGGCTTACAACTTCCCAGTTTCGGTTCCTCTGGGGGCCCAACCAGTCCAAGGATTACGTTGGGGTCCATTGGAGTATGTGACTCCATCCCGGGGTAATATCCATATAAAAAGTGGACTCGCATTTCTACCTTCATCATAATCGACACAGTTCCAGTCCCTTCGAAGTAAAGTACGTCATTGCTGTTGACTGAGGCACTCAAGGAACTACGGAACTACGGAACTATATTAGCCCGGCGCGCCAGCGCGCCGGGCTAACTCCTAGATACTAGCAGCTAGACAGATAGACAACCAATCAATCAAGGCTATCAGACCTCATTTCAACAATTGCATCAAGCAATCATCGCCAAAATGCCAGTCGGTAGTTGTTACTGCGGAGAAATTCGCATTGAATTCGATAGTGAGCCGATTGCAAGTGTGAGTATTGTCGCCAAGGAGACTTCCAAGAGTTGATTCGAGCTTCATAGGCCTTGTGTCATTGCACCGACTGTCGCAAACTCACCGGAGGAACACATTCATACAACTTCCTCGTGAAGACCTCCGACCTCAATATTACTGGAATCCCAAAGGCAGTTCCCAAGACTGCTGACAGCGGAAGACAAATCAAAAATTACTTCTGCCCCGAATGTGGTACGTATCGCTGTGGGGAGGGGTTGTAGTGGTGGATATCGGCCAACTTACCTGAACTAGGAACTCCGCTTTATGGGCAAAAGATCGCTCCAGATGGAACCCCAGATGAAGCAACAGTCCTTCGGGCTGGCATCTTGGACGACACAAAGATCATCAATCAACAAATCCCCAAAGTTGAATTATACACGGAGAGGCGGATCGACTGGGTTCATCCTCTCGACGGGGCTACTCAATTCGAGGGCTTTCTGCCAGATCAGTAGTTTCGCAAGATGCAGCAGCCCTTTTTATATCCTAGAATATCAATCCATGGATCCAATGTGAATGAATAGAGATAAAGATGATATTCTTTGTTGAGTAAAGCTTCTGGGGCCGCAGGTTGATCGAGAGTGGAGATGAGTACATTCTTCTCGTAGCATGATTGCTAGTAAATAGCTGTCGCACGGGTAGTATCGAATACCCAGATATATGAGATATGAGATAATTTGATAGCCACGAGTTCATTCAATCATAACATGTATCAGCCTTCCAATGAGTGGATTGCTGAGTGTAATGACTCAGAAAAATCTCCCCCACTAGAACACCGCCGATCACAGCGAAGAAGACCCCTACATTGAACGACATGACAGCCAGCATTCTGTAGTCAGAAGAGTTAGAATTATTCCACAGGTTTGACTAGGTACTTACAGCATATAGCCCACAACGGCTCGGAGAGCTTCAAGCAATGCACTTATGCCGCTCTTCTTCCAGCTCCCTATTCCCTGTAGGAACCACGACTGAAGCTGGGCGATGAAGGTGGCGGGTTTCTGCCACCTACCAGTGCGAGTTCTCTCAGACAAGCGATTGGACAATTTTCCTATGAAGGGTGATGTAGACGAGTTATCAACTTCCCGATCGAGGTCGGGCTCGTTGAGGTCGATATGCTGTGGCAGGGGACTGACGCGGTCTTTGGATGTATAGCGATGTCGGCGACCGGGTAGAGGTCCCATTTTGGGCACCTGGAGCTCATAGAAGTTTGAACTCGACCATCTCAGGTCAAGTTGGAATTTGACTATCCCCAGAAAGCGATGGAATATGGCGAAAATAAAGAGGCAAAACAGGGTTAACACGTAAGAAGCAGTGGAGGTGGTAGACCAAGCGCTGAAAAACAGTGTGACCTTGGTGCTGGAATCGAAAACCATAGACATGGCGGCCATGGAATCATGGCTATGGCCCGTTCGTACCAGAATATTGCTTTGTGAAGCCATCGTGTGATACAAGAAGAGTGTGGATGTTCCAGATACACTGGATTTCGCGTCGCATCTTGGGTAGGATTTGTTTAGCGGGTTTGCCCATTAACTAGCTCAAGTTGCATAAACCACGCATGTAAATACCTGTATCTGCGAAGTGAATCAGGTGGGAGAAGCAAGCTGAGTACTGGTATTTGCATCGCCCCCAAGGTACCCCTACATAGTGGAGACATTATAGACGCAAATATGCTCAATATGAGTTGGGCATACTCGCAACTGTCTTTCTTTTCCCCACAAACTAGTTTTGTAAATAAATAATTTCTGTAGTCGTCAAGGTGGTCGTACTTTTCCAAGCGCGTGCTCGTCTTCGGATGTGGAATTGTTGCATTCAGCTCGCGGCAGGCTGGCACCGTAAGATATGGCATGATCATACGCTTCTGGAGAGCTTCTCTTTCCCTCACATCGTTGACAGAGAAAGAATATCCTCTCTAAGCTCTGTGAATTTCCAATGATTTAAATCTGAATTGACTTCAGTATGGAATTGTTATTTGATGCCCAGCGACGAGTCGCAACTTGTTCAAGAAGGGAAAGCAACTGCCCTGCCATTCAACTGTCGGTCGGTACCCCTATCAATGGTTGAAATGCATATGCTGATGCCTTAACAACTTAGTGGACTGGTTTTAGGATGTTTGTTCGGCACTGTATCGTATACACCCCGGAGACGTTTAGTATCCAGAATGAGCTGTGTCGGCGGGCCGAAATACAGAGCCATGCTTCAAGACCAAAAAACGCCATAGATAGCGGATGGAGGTCTCTAAACGCGGTACCTATTTTTCCAGAGCATGAAGCTGCTACTCCTCTACTTCATACCTACTTTAACACATGGGAAAGAACATACCGTGTAGTGCAGAAAGATGTTTTCTGGAAGGAATACTACGATACCTCCATCGGCATCAGGAGGATGTCCCTCAGCTACAGAGTCCTTGCGTTAGCAATGCTGATATTGGGTCAGCGGGCTACTGATGAAGAAATGGATTTAGAAGCCAAGGATTCTCGAATTGAGCGATTCTCGACATGGGTAGAATGCGTTGAGCATTACTGCCATTTGTTAATCGAAAACCAACGCCTGGATCTTCCGTCCCTACAAATAATGTGCCTATTCTCGCTGTATAAGGCAACGACGTCTGACAGAAATGAAGCCCGACGCTGGCTTCAGAAGCTTGTCAAGTTTGCTCTGCAAGCAAATCTCCACATCGATCCTTCAAAGCTGGATGCGATGACCGAGATTGAAATGAAACTACGCCGGCAGCTTTGGGCAACTATTGCAGAGATAGATATTCAAGTGGCCCTTGAACATGGAAATGTGCTTCCTTGGACTGCATCATGTGTTTATCATTGTGGTCTGCCAGGGTCGTTTGGCCTGAACAACTTGAACGACCAGGTACATTTGGAGTCTAAGCATGTATTGCTGCCACCACATTTACAAATTGCGCTATATCAATCTGTGGCTCCTCGAATAGCACTTCTCCGAAATTCATTTGCCAACAAAGGTCATGCAAAGAGCGAGAAAGAGTTAACCAAGGGAATCACTATTCATATAGCAACGCTCGACGGCATTTGCGCCGCTTTCAACATGTCTAATTCAGATTCAGAGTCAAGGATTCTTCTGCGTCTTCATATCCTGCGACCAATCATCAAAGCTCTGCAAAGTCTCATCTATCGACTGAAGGATTGTGATCGGCTTCACGAGACTATGAATCTTTACCACAAGCACGCAATGGAGTTCCTGCGCGTGTATCTGAAACTATCCACTGGCTCTCGAAATGGCTCCTTGGTATCATGCACTCTGTTCGAGATACTTTCTCCTATCATCCATCTATATGTGGATGGCTCACGAATTGCATGTGAGTATTTGATTTCTAAGTTCTTGATCTTCTATGCCTGGAGCTAATAGAGTGTTGCAGGTATTCCTCACCCTCCGCAGACAATACTGACGTTTGTTAAATCGTGGGCCAAGTTCGAGTTTGACAATCTAGATTGCTTGTCCGATCGAGCAATTAGAGAACAGTTGTTACTATTTTTACTTTCTCAGTATCTAAAAAGCAAAAATCCTCGGCCTGGGGCGGCTCGGCTGCCGCATGAGATGGGATCGTGGAGATACGGGAAAGTGTGTTCGGCTTTAGCACAGCTTAAGCGCGCTCCGTTTTTTTATCTAGAGATGGCGGAGATGGCTTGGGCTTGATTAACAAGAATATAAGTCTGTAATTTCGAGTTCTCTGAAGGTCCGCTGTATTTGCAACGCATAATGTGCTCAGCCAAGATCGACTGTGGGGCTGATCGACGCGATCGCGGTAGTTTGAGCGCTTTCTTATGAAAGCAGTCACGCATGCAGCGTCCAGATAGAACACATCATGACTTCTATCTCTGTTGCAGTGAGACGCCTCTCACCACCCTTATCTTCACGAAGCTGTTGAAATGTGAACCCCGGTGCTCTGGATTACATTTTCAACCAAAGACATCATCATGCCTGTCGATAAGCAAGGAGTGAAATGGGCTTGGTAAGCTATCAGCACGGGGTCCCAAAGTTCCGTGATCATAGTAACTAATTATTGGAAAGCGAAGCATGTATCAGGGGCCATCGATCGTTGAAATGTCAACACTTTGACCGGATTATGAAAAAGGTCCGCAGACCTGGTCGACCTTTGACGAAGGGCCAGTGTATGAAGCAGCCATGCGACTGTTATGAGCAATTAGTTTTCCTCCCTCGAAATTCTTTCGGTATGTTGGAAAATACCGCATTCAATGATTGCGTGTCTCACAAAATCAGACCCCAATCAAGCACAGTCTACCAACACCATAAACCATTATGTCGCCCCGGAGATACAAAACCTCCCGCAAGCCAGACCTCGTTCTGTATCTCGAAGTAGCGGTGGATGTGTGATGAAGGCTCAGGAGAAGCCCAATCCTCTGAATATTTCGTTCTTGATTAACCCAGTCAAGGAGTGCGCAGCATCTAGACTTGAAGACCAAGAGGGGTTTAAAGACTCCCCAGACTCTGTACCACCCGCATCGGAAACTCTCTGGAATAGCCACTGGCAACTGTGAATAGTATGATATAATAATCATAATAATGCACAATAGGTTTTACAATGCATAATTATCTTGATTATCGCAAGCAAAACTGCTGCGTCAACACGTGCGATTGGGTCTTTCAAACGACCAAAGCCCGCGTGGCAGATTGCGAAAAAGAAGGTCTCTGACATCCTTCTCGTCTCTGATGATTCGCTCCTTGCGTATCTAGAATTCTCAGTCCTGTAAATATCCCATATTAAATGCCAAAGATAAAGAGTTATCATCGTGGAATTGGTGATGAAGTGGTCATCATATATTAGCCGTTCGTTGATCTTGAAGTTCTTAAGTTCGGGTCAAGACTGGGAAACACAAGAATGCATGGAAAAACGCGTCTCGCGTGGTATATTTTGATTATTTTGACTATCATATGGAGACATATTTCTGGATGACTGAGATGATATTTCAAACGGCTCTTCAAAGATCTAAGTAGAAGCTGCTTTCGTCGCGATATCGCGAATCGCGTCAACTACCGCATCTGGCTGGCTCAGCATGGGACAATGCCCTGAATCGATCGTGTAGGTTTGCGCTCCATTTCCAAGCATCAAAGCAATCTTTTGCTGCCCCTGGTATGGGAATCCTGCATCTTGAGTGCAAAATATGAAGTTTGACGGCACATCACGATAAGCCTCGTATGTCAATGGGGTGCGCGCTGCCTCCAAGGAATGATGCACGAGCTTAGCCACGTATTTTGAGGCTTCATCGTCACTCAGATCGTTGTAGAATTTCTCTCTTGGGTCTTTGGGATACATCTTCTCATCCTATTTTAGAGGTTAAAACTACTCATATTCTGAAGAAATTTCATTCAATGGGGTTTACTCACTTGCAAGATCATGGAGCCTTCGAATTCGCCAGGCAGGAATGACTGTACGCTGACGCCGGCGGGTACAATGAGAGCGGATTGATAGATGAGGCTGATAACGCCGCCTTTCTTACCTTGCGCAGCAAGATCTTTCCGTGCGAAGCCTTTCACGCATTCAGTCCCCGGGACCCCTCCGTACGAATGCATATAGATGATGACCTCTTTTCCCTCGGCAACAAGGCGATTGAGATAAGCATCTCTGATGTGGTTTGCATCGTCGCAGGCAGTCGCTGAAGGTGAACCACCAGCTGACAATAACGTGATTCCTTCTGCCTGGTACCCCACTGCACGAAGCTTTTCTGCGACAATGTCGTACAACCACCCTTGGTGCCAAGCACCGGGTATAAGAAGGATCACTGGTTTTCCTTCTGCCATTGTGGGCCGTTGTTTTAGTTTCTAGCTTTGAAGTGAATGTAGCAATTGAGATGAGGTACTCCGTAGCCAGCTTTCCCAGGGGGGGTGGCAGGAAATTCCCAGCCTTGCTCTAAAAAGGGACGCCTATTTAGATTCAACCAATCCCACGCCAAGCACTAGCGGATAAAACGGCAAACACCTGGATTCTTGAGTTCATTGTCTTCAGCAAAGCGAACATAGTCGAAGAGAAATTAGAAGCGATTATCTAGACGTCCACGATAAGCAATATTTTTTCTAGTAGCACAAATTCCGAAAGTAAATTCGTCAGCAAACATGGTCTCATTGCAAACACCCCCCTTAAACATTGCAATCCCAGGTTGGTATACCGCTAACCTAGCGCTTTTTCATGCTATCCACATTGCATGTAGAGTTCGAATGGGAAATGGCACGTTCTGCACTTGGCGCGGGGTCAGTAGTGTTGAACACAACTTCAATCCACTGCACATCGAGAGAAGCGGAATGCCCATCAGCCATTTCGCCGGTCCATGGGCCGCCATTGCCCCACTTCATTTCGATTAGCATGTTTCATTGAGCCGCAATTACTACTCAGAAAACTCACCATGTTCAATATAATCGAACTTGGTCGCTTGGGCACACTATAAGTCTTGGTAATGGCCAACTCTCCATTGATGTACCAAGCACTCATCTCTGGGGTCCAATCCAGACGATGGTCATTCCACTCCGTCCAGGTCGCTCCACCAGGGAGCGACACAACAGAAGAGGCATCAGGCATCGAGTTGCCGGCTTTGTCAGATCCAGGCTGATTGGTGTAATGGATCTGGTTTTTGGGATCCTTGGTCAATATCTCAATGTCGCTTTCATTGTCACCGTCGAAGTACGTAAAGATACCGGCGCAGGCCCCCGCGTCTCCAGTGACTCTAGCGCGGACGCGGATCGAGGCATGGAGGATATTCTGCTGCTTGAAGTTGATTTCTCCGGTACTGTAGGCGTCTTTGCTTCGCGACGCGTGCAGAGCAAGATATGAGTTGTAGTCTTGTGATTTTCCATGTTCTTTGCTCGTTTGTTAGTCTGGGGATGCTGTATAAGTATCGTGGTAGTACTTACGAATGTAGACATTCTCTACACTGCGTTGCATTCTTATAGGGGCTGATGGTTCTGGTGTAGTGCCCCATGTTTCGATACTCCAATCATCAGCGAACGCGCTCGAGGTAAGTTGATAGTCGGTATCTGATTTTATGTGTTAGATTGTTGATTATTATTATTATTATTTTCTCTTCTTTTCCAATACTAGATGTTTTCGCATTACCTAAGGAGCGGAAGTCATAAAACCGATGTTGCGTATAGGTTGCAGATGTAGCGCCATCTGTTGAATAGTGATGACATTTAGAGGAATTCTGGGCCATCGCAACTCCGGCAAGGAGGACGAAAGCTGAAAAGATGACCGCCATGACTTTCAACGCAACTACTCTGATTTGAACTGGATGCGCACTGAAAAAGAAGGGATTGCTCGCTCCATCACGAAAGAGATCGGGATTGTCCTATATTTCTAAATTCCGCAATGCATCTCGAACAGTCTTCGGACTCTCGCAATTATTAGGCGCCCATACGGAACAATGTTAGTCCGGCCTCAGACAGGGCAGATCTGCGTCTATGGTAGGATATGATTGGCTGAGAGGAGCTCAATCCCTGTTGTAGATGGGGCGACTTTTGTGGTAAGGTACCGAAAATCAGTGTAATGTGTACAAGTCTGCATTTCAATTTAGGTTACAGTTGGTTCTTATACTAGTAGCTGCCTTATATAAGAAATAGTATAAACTTAGTGCGGTATTCTCGCCTGTATGCGTAATGTACCGCCCGCGACACGCACCGTAATCCCGACAATCCCAGGAACCGCTGCGTATTATTTATTCGCTAATGCGAGTACGCGCTGGAGCCAACATTCTGGGTGTCACCCAACCAATTGGTATAGGGCTGAAGCGCCGGGGTTTTTGACGAACTTTTTCCTAGATGCACTCCTGGTTCGCATTGAAGGTGGTGGGAAAGCCCAGATCGAGATATTGTCATTGGCAGACTAGAATAACTATAATTAACTCATATTCAAACTTTGTTTACATTAATTGTGCTTATTTGGGTGATAGAGGGGACCGCCTACCCTTATTATGAGAAAAATTCCGATAGCCTCTTGACTCAAAGCCTAGGCTCGTTCATCAACGCCAAAGCCAACGCCAAAACCAACACTTGCATCTACATCAACGGCTGCAAGTATATCTTTAGATGGGATCTGTGGGCCAGGCTCTACATGTCTAGGCCGTGCCTTTGGAGACTGCTGCTTGGGACATAGATTCTGTGGGGGCAATTCCACCCATTGCGATACAGGCTGCCAACCCGACTATGGCACTTGTTCATTTTTGACTTTGACTTCTTCTACAGCTGCGGGAGGGTCGTCGAGCAATAAAAACCTAGGATCTAGCTCTATTGCCGGCATAACTGTTGGGTCTGTGGTTGGCGGGTGCTTCATACTGGTCCTGATTTATTTTCTGTTATCCAGAATAAGGCGCGCCTTACGGCAGACACCCGAGACATTGCCGGAGGTGGCAGAGTCTAAGATGCCCTCGGAGATGAGCGAAGCCGATGACAGCGCGACCCGAAGTGAAATGGACGGCAACATGAAGATGGCGAGCTCTGCGCTCCAGATAAGAGGCCTAGTGGCTAAATAGACTGTCCTGGAAAATAACGAAGTCAAGATAGCTAATAGTGTATACTTAACCCCTCTCAGCCACAACCCACTCCTAAGCTATGAAGAGTGTGACGAAGTTCGGCTAATAGTTGGCATCTTAGGCTTTCCCTGACACACACACACACACACACACATCTCCCTTTATACAGTCAGCTTTATGGTGGACAATGGACATACTTGTCTCACATAAATATTAGCAAAAACCCACAAGCTGAGAAATCGAGGGTTCGCAGGGCAAAAGCCCAAAGCGACCCTTCCCCAGGCCAACCCCCAAAGCAGCCCAGCTCCTTCCCGCTATTCCAACCAACCACGACCCAACTCCCCAAGAACCTGCATCTGTAAGGCCAGGTCGCGTGGGCCAAAGTGCATACGCGACCCAAGCAATCAGAGGCAGAGCTGGGCTACTGGGTTTACCCCCGAGATCAACATGCGTACGATGCTACCTGCTTCTTTCATGGAACGAGGCAGGGCCTTCCAAGACTCCTAAAGCGTACCTCCGGAAATGAAAGAAACGGTCAGAATTCAGAAACGCCACCGATCCCCCCCGACTCAAAGCGGCAAAGTCAAATCTAGACAAGCTCTAAAAATTCCTTGGACTCGTGATGTGCCTGGACGCCCCGCAGCCTTCGTATCCCCGGATTCGTGGAGGCCCGCGTTCCCCCTTTCCCGCCTTTGTCTCGATTGGTGGACTTGATCAGCCCAATAGTAGGGGAGTTTGCTGTCAGCCCAAGTCCACGTTGCCTTGGCTTCTGCGATCGGGTAATACCTTCTAACCAGGAAAGGTTACATCTCAGCTCATCTAAGCGCATAGCATCATCTAGTCCTTGTTAAATAGAGCCTCCCGTGTATCACGCGCGTGGTCAGGGATTAGTCTAGTTCCAATGCAGGAGCCCTGGAGGGCACAACATAAAACATAAAGATTTCCACGCTGCTCGCGATTTCCGTCTTCGATTTCTCCTGGCTCTTTCCTTACTCCTCGCCTCCCCATCCGCGTTTGAA
Source organism: Mycosphaerella populi pn0402 (assembly GCA_002153405.1). Taxonomy (NCBI): domain Eukaryota; kingdom Fungi; phylum Ascomycota; class Dothideomycetes; order Mycosphaerellales; family Mycosphaerellaceae; genus Mycosphaerella; species Mycosphaerella populi. The sequence goes on from KZ119594.1 coordinate 53,088, forward strand.
TTTTCAACCACATAAGTCTCCAGATACCATCCATCTATTAAGACACATCTCTTAGAGGTGACTCGTCATGTCTGTACCCTCTGAGTTCAAGGGCGCTCTGCCCTCAGAGGAGAAGACGACAGTCCAACAGAGCGAGACCCTGAAAAATTCAGATCTCATGAACGATGCCTTCGACGGTGAGATCCGCGAACACGAGCTGGGCGTCTGTGCGTCTGCGAAACTCCATCCCTGGGCCTGTCTGTGGGCATTCATCATGTGTTTCACGATCGTGAGTGCTCTGTAGATCGAACTTAGATCGCCCTTCCCCCCGCATCTCGGGCGTACCCACTAATCTCCGATGATCGTGTCGATCAGGTCATGGAGTCCTTCGATATGTTTTTGAACGGCAACTTTGTCGCGTTGCCGGCCTTTCAGAAAAAGTTCGGTGTCCTAGTCGATGGAAAATATGTCATCCCTACTCGCTGGCAAAGTGCTCTTTTCCAGTCCGGCCAATGCGGTGCTTTTGTGGGTGTTTTCCTGGCGGGTCCAGTCACCAACCGTCTCGGCTATCGCTGGACTATGATCCTTGCTCTTGTTGCTATGAACGCCACAATCTTCATCTCTTTCTTTGTAAGTAGCCATAGATAAAGATGTCTTTTCAAACTATGAACACTGACAATTGCCAAGGCCAATTCTCTTGCAGTTCTGACGATCGGACAAGCTTTCGAAGGTGTCCCATGGGGTTTCTTTATTGCAAACTCTCCTGCCTATGCCAGTGAAATTGTGCCTATCAATCTTCGTAGTGCCGTGACATCTACCCTTCAAATGAGCTGGTCTATTGGTTCTATCATTGTTGCAGGTGCTACCTATGGTTCAAACAAGTGGACTACGCAATGGGCCTGGAAACTTCCTCTCGCCCTGCAGTGGATTTTCCCCGTAAGTCGCTATCGCCTCCATACTTGTTACTGTCAATTTGACTCATTATTATAGACTCCTATTCTGATACTCTGCTTCTTGGCACCCGAATCCCCCTGGTGGTTGGTCCGCCATGGTCGCAAGCAGGAGGCTCTTCGTTCCATCGAACGTCTCGGTGACAAGGGCGACCGAGCCCAGCAGTCCCTAGCTATGATTGAACGAACTGTTGAGATTGAGAAGCAGCTGGGTGGTTCTCCTTCTTTGATTGACTTGTTCAAGGGTACGGATTTACGACGGACCATCATTACCTGCTTGATGTACGCTTCCCAGAACTTTGCTGGTAACCTGATCGCGAATCAAGCAACATTCTTCTTTGAACGTGAGTATAATTGTCCTTATTTTAGTTTCTGCTGTTTTGGTATCATAGAAACACCGCTGATTCAAGATAACTCGTCAACTAGAGGCCGGCATCTCATCTGACAAATCCTTCATGCTCAACTTGATCAACTCATGCCTTCAATTTGTCGCAAACGCCATATCTTGGTTCTTGGGTGCCTGGTTCGGTCGTCGAACCATCTTCCTCTGGGGTGCAGCAACCAATTGCGCTATGTTGGTCATTCTGGGTATCTGCGCCTCTGTCGCCCAGAACTCGGGCACAAACTACGCCCAGGCTATTCTGGGAATCCTCATCTCCTTCGTCTATGCTGGTACACTCGGCCCCACTGCTTACACCGTCATTGCCGAGACTTCCTCGGTGCGTCTTCGCGCTTTGAGTACAGGTGTCGGCCGCGCTGCATACTACGTTGCTGAAATCCCTATGATCTATCTCGCATCCCAGATGCTCAACGGCACTGGATGGAACCTGGCGGGCAAGTGCGGTTACGTCTGGGCTGGAACTGCGGCTGTTTGCTGGATCATGGCTTACTTCTTCCTCCCTGAACTTAAGGGTCGATCTTACCGTGAGGCGGATATCTTATTCAACCGTAAGGTTCCTGCGCGGAAGTTCAAGTCGACTGTAATCGAGGTTCATGAGAATGAGTAGAGAGTTCCCCCCACCCCCCGGGCCCCGCCTTGGACATGAGCTTCACTCTGGACTAGCTGCAAGGAGATTTCCTCGCCTAATTCATAGGCTGAGTGTCACTTACCACATCTCTATCTAATCCCTTCCAGCGTAGATAGATAGTTGTCTCTTCTCTCACTCAATACCAGTGCTTTACAACAATATTGTCCGCTTCTCTAGAGAATATTTCTTCACATACTTCGGTTAATGACAGATTGACGGACAGCAGCTAGGTAATCTAAACCGAAGACTATGCAACCCTTTTCCCGCTTCAGACTACCTATCATACTAAAGGATATTTGGAACAGGCATTGGAAACTACTCAAGTCAGAGAAGAAAATAAGAAGCCAACTTGAAGATAGTAAGATACTTTGGGGGACTGAGAATGTTTGTATATATCCATTGGAAGATAGACCGCAACCAGGTAGGGACGTTAGTTCAATTGTAAATAGATGACATGTTCCTGGAAATGAATTACTGCTTCTTCTTATCTTCTGTTCCAACCTGCGGCTTATACCTCAGAATTGATTCACCAGTCTCATAACCGTTGATGGTATTGGAGCGCCGGCCTCTGCCCTTGAAATGCAGACTTTGAACTTTGCGATCTACCTCTTCAAGGTCACCCTCAGAATTGACCGAGCTGAGCGGTTTGATAGAGGCAGGGTGTTTGTTAGGGCGTCCACGACTGCTTTCTCGGCTTGAAGGCTCACTAGGTGGCATATCCTTGAGGCGCGACTGGTAAGCATCTGGCTTATAGGTATCGGATGGAATTTCAGCATCGAGGTCTGGGAAGATGCCAAATCCTAGGTCGTCGATTGTCTGTGTGACTCGTTCCGAAAGAGCTTCCCGGTGGGATTGCAAGTTGTGTAAAGACGAGGATGATAGTGGGTTGAGAGCGACAAGGAGGGGGGGAAGAGACTTGATGATATCCATACCCACTTCACCAAATCGGAGTGCTGCATAGCTGACGAAGATCATGAAAAAGAAGAACGATACTGCGAATATCCACAATGGAAGGAAATCGGGGACATAGGTGCTTGCCACTAGCCACCAAGAGACTGACTGAGTGTAAACCCCCCCACGGCGGTTGTAATGAAGCCAAGCTGTAACAATAACGGTGTAATAAGCGTAGAGCGTTGGGGCGAGTCCCATGGACACAAGAATTTTCCAAGTGCTCATGACATCGTGACCTTGAAGTTTGACAGCTGATCCTGCAAGAGCTTTTTTCCTTTTCTGCTCCGAAATGACCTTCGAAGTGACAAAGACAGGCCAGAAAAGTAACACACCAGGCAAGGTTCCCACACTGAGCAGAGCGAGCTTGACCAGACGGTATAGTAGAATAATGAGTGTAAGCCACCAGGGCTTTTCTTCGAAATTTCCCCACTCTACCTGGTGGTCTTTGATACCGAGCGATTCGAGCCGTCTATTGTAATCCTTGACTGCTCCTTTAAGACTTTGCACTCGAGGGTCATCGCTATGCTTCGAGTAGCCTTTCAAGAGTCTCCGATTGAATTCGATAACTAAGGGCAGTGGGATCTTCTTGCTGATAGGATTGTAGAGTTTGCGAGTAGATTGAACCAGAATAAGCGTTTCATGGTCGGGGCTGATCTGAGTTACAGACTCAAGGCCTTCGTAAATCGTTTCGAGTAAAGAGCCTACAGCGTTGCGTTTACTAGTGCCTCCAGCCTTGAAGGCCTCGACCTGATCGGGGTGCACATGAATGGGGCGACCGAATTCAATCACACCACGCGAGCGAAACTTATGAGCATGGAAATAATTCATCCCACAAGGGACAATGGACAAGGCACAGTGAGGGTCCTCAGCTAAGGCACCCAGCGACATAAGAGCTGCCCCAGCTTTCAGCGGTAGCAAATTTGAGCGGTCGTGACTACCTCCTTCAGGGAATATTCCAATACAGCCTCCATGTGAAAGCTCCTCATAGACCGCAGCAAACATACGACTTTGGTCAACATGAGGGGCGATTTTGAAAGTAGTGCCTCTGCGGCCAGGGTCGTCAGCTGGTGGATTCTCAAACGCCTTCTTTAGTCTCAAGGAGGTTGGGCCAAGAATCTCTTCAATAGGTGCTGTTTGGGGTCCATCGGGGCCCTTGATGGTAATTGGCCCACCAACGGTGAATTCTGGCTGAGTGAAGTCAGTGTCTACGCCGTGGACGAGGAGAGGATCATTTTCGGGTTCAGGTAGATAGATCCTTCCTTTCCCAGGCTTGGTCAGGTCCATAGAACGGACAACGGGCAGCGAACCCATGCATGCTGCCAATGATCCAATGTACGGTTCGTTCATGGACTTCTGAGCAATGAGGAACGAGACGCGTCGTTTGGCCTGCGACTTGAGCAAATGCATCAAAATAGCCGAGTCGACAAATTGATTGGCATGAGGAGCCGCAACGATCAGCACGGCACCTTTTTCTGGAATCCGCCATGCTCCGCGAGGGTAGATCTCGCGGAAAAAAAGATTCAATGCCCAAGTGAAGAGCCACAGGACGAGGTCATACAGCCAAGGAATCATGCGTCGGCGCGGCGTGTCCGATCGGCCCGCCATGATCGCCGAGTGGAGATCTGGGACTGGGGGAGGCTTGGAGGTACCAAATAATCATGCAGACGTTGGCGCGTGGAGAATACTCGAGAAGATAAGGAGGTGGGCAGGTAAGGTGGCGGGAAGGATTGACGCCTTGCGCGGTACAAGCACAACATGGTCGCACGCCAACCCGTACTCTTAGTCTTATTCGGCACATTATCTAATTGATTCGCAACATATTACCTTATCATTCTATCGTTTGTAGGCCTAGATCATCTATTTTGAATTTGGCACATCGCGTTCAATTGTATAATTTGTCTTGGGGCCTCAGCCGCTTGCACAAGTACTTGTGCCCGATGACTCATCTGCATTAATTAACTAATGATCTGTGCTGGCCTATTTATTCCGGCAACAATCTGAACACCATAGATTTTCAACTATAGAATATCTATGCCATTTCTTCAGACCCTCAGTACCTTGCCATGTCCCCATACTAAAAGTTTGATATCGTCTTTTCAGAACATATTGAAGCATCTTCCAAGGTTCTCTGGATATTATTTAGTGCCTGTTCCATTTTCTCTATACTTTCTTTGAGTGCTAACTTCCCTGTGTCCGGAATCCGGATATTCCTTATATCTCTTTTGTATATTCTACATGAAATATTATGAATGTCCTATAGGAAGTTCTTTGATGGTACTATATGACTCCTGCAGAGCTTTTGTATACTAGCAGAACACTGCTGTAGCCTTCCATCGATAGGGACATTCAAATGAAATCACAAGAATCTCGCTCCGTGAATCAAATCGCAGGGTCAAGAACCTTTCCAGAAGCCCTGTGAATAGTATCTTTTAGCCCATTAATCCCTTTCAGACAATTTCCAACCTCCCCGAGCCTTCTGAGAGGCGGAATTGCCATACTCGAGAATGTGCCAAGCTCTATGGAATGCTCCATCCAGCAATCAGACCTCACAGACGCTACGAGATCGGCACTCCTCTGACTACATCAGTTATGGAATGCTGAGTTTGTATTCTTACTGGTGCCCAGTCATGGGCTTTGACGTCCCCCGCCACCAAATATGACGCTGAAAGTCATTTCCACCAGGATAACGCCTCCACGAACCGTGCCAGCCCCGTTTCAGCACTATAATCGCCATTCCAGCCATTCACCCCACCATCAGAATAGCCATAATTCCCACGTAGAGGAATGAGGTTTAGATTTATAAAAGGTGATGAAACCGCTTGCAGTAACTTCCTCTATCCATCAAGCTATCTCACTGCCATAATCAAGCATATTCACAACCTCTGATCTTAAACCGATTCCGATCCCACGCTTGACAACATGCATTCCTCACTTGCAGCCCTTCTGCTTCTCTCCACACCTATCCATGCCTCCTTCTCCGCACGGATATGGACACACTTTTACCCTACCTGCCCAGGGGATACATTCGGAGATATGAGCGCATATGAGAACTTCCGTGAAAACTCCCCATCAAGGGACATCCCAATTGGAAAATGTACAGAATTTGCTGTACCATCGACCGAACGCAATCTGGTCCAAGCTGTCTCCATTGATGGCGAACTCATCTCCCCGCAAACCGGGCACCCATTCCCACCAGGCTTCGGCCCTAGCCAAGATTGCAACATCACTCTGCACGAAGTACCAGACTGCTTTGACGATCCCCTTATCACAAAAGAGCTACAGCACGGCGTTGAAGTGAGCGAATGTTCAGCACGCTCGTTCGCTGCGTACAGCGACGTCTGGGTCAAACTCCTTTGTTCGGACAGCAAGGCCACCGAGCCCGAATCCTTCGACAACCAGCCTGTCGATGTCCCACGTCTGGATGAGACTTCGACCGTACAGAAGGCTAGCGATGTGCAGACACCTGGATCGAATGCCAATTCATGGCACCTTTCACAGACTACGAGCTCGGAGCGTGATCCCAGCCAGGAAGGCCGCGTGGAAGACGAAGGTCATCTCGAGAGCTCTGAGATCGTAACCAAGATTATGGAAGCTATCAACCACCGGAAAAATGGCTTAAACCTTGTTACTGGCAAGCATAACTCGACTCGTCCTGTTAATGGAACACAATTGCAAAGCAATGGCACTGCCCCCGGCAACCGCACTGTTATCCGACGCAAGCTCTCCGTTCTGCGCAATCGGGCAACAAGGCTGTACTAGAAGATCATGTTGGGTTTTTGTTTGGATATTCGAGCGCTCTTATGTTTTACGACTGAATTATTATGAAAAAGCTGTGAATAGTTAAAATAAACAAGTGATATAATCAATTTGATCTTATTAGACAATTCGTAATAATAATTTTGTTCGACTTCAAAGACTTTAAATCACGTACTTTTTCAGCATGTTAGTAAATGCATAGAATATTTGACTTGCTTGGTAACTCACAGGAATGAAGAGATACGGAACTTGTTTCTCATATTCAGTCCACGCCGCACCATACTTATGCCGGCACTTATTGATATCTCTCAGAACTCGGTGGGTAATCATCACGCTGAAAAATACTGGATAAAACCAGGGGAATGGACTGTCAAATCCAGTGATTAGACCCCAAGAAAGGGCAAAGAACATGTCACAGGTATAATGAACTTTTCGTGCAAGTCCATACCATCCATCTGCTAGAATAGTATCACCATTCTCAGATACGATCGTCTTTGGATTGTGTACTTCTTGCCAAGGGAGTTGGGGGAAAGTGTTGCGCTTGACCCAAGTCCCACGTTCCATCATACGGAAGGAGTTCTTGTGGCTGTTCGCAGTATCCCATACCCAGTAGACAAACAGATAAGATACAAAGAATGCAACCAGGGCATACTTGTTCCATGCGTACTCGGATGGATGATGATTGGCGAGGTACAGCGTGCAGTGGCAGTATGACATAGGCACACCAGCCATATTCCAGAAGGTGAGCATAAAACCGAGTTTCTCCTGGTACATGTCCCAAGTAGTTGTAATGAGATGCTCTGCTTTGGAGCAAGCATTGGCATAGGTATAGTGAGCCATGACTAAGAACAGGACTTCACCTGAAACATAGCCATAGCGCTCATATTGACGCGCTGCGGCAGCACAGCTCAGGCCAAAGAGGATAAACCATGGAATTCGAACTTCGTAGAACATTTTGAAATCCAGCGTTCCAAACAAGCGCGGGTTTAACTCGGCCCCCATGAAGAAATCATAGATCGGATAGCCCGTGATGCGATGCTGGGCACCTCGGGCGAACGCAGAGATGTATGTGACCAAGCTAGCAAGATATCCTGAGAGAATGGAAACAGACAATAACGGTCCGAACTCGTCCAGAAACGTATAAATTGGAAACAAGCCAGTGCCGTGAAGAACACCCATTACCAGGATGGTGAGATAGAAACTCGTATACGCGGAGCAGTGGTACTTCAGTTGCTTGCCTCCCAGATGAGCGAGAGGTTTGCCGTAACAAGTGAATCCAGGCATAAGTATATAGCAGACAGCTTCGAAGATGAAGTAAGTCCAGTAGATGCGCCAAGCTCTAGCATGAGGGAACGCGCCTGTATAGACCAGGTGTCCCAGGTGCTTTCCAAACACGGACCACGATTGGCCAACCTCTGGCAATGGAAATTTACCATTGTAATAAGTAGCACCAATCCACATATAGAACATTAGCAGAGGAAATCCAACCATGAGACCTAAACAGCCAAGAGACCCCCCGAACTCGAAATGTCCAGAGTAGTCTACCTTTGGGTCCATGCCTTCCCTCCAGCCGCCAGTAATATGCTCTGAAGCAAAATCGGTGGGATTTGCGTGAAATTTAGAATGCTCAACAATAGAAGGGCGCTCTTCAGTGATTTTTTGTCCCTTTCTAGACTTTATCTCTGCACTGACAGCCATGCTGGTGAATTCTGGACAGGCGAAACAAATTTATCGGTTGCAAAGGAGGAGAGAGAATTTTACGAGGGACTATCGTTAGTTAAATAGGGGCAAAAAGAATTCATTGTCAAGTAATATCAGTAATCGATAGGGGCTCTATTATTAAAATTGTATCCACCGGAAACATGGTTATACTTGCTCGCCTCTGCAAAGCGACTTCCTTTTCGGGCTTAGACTCCGAGCCCAAGGGACCCGGGTGATATTGAAGTCATTTAATATGGTGGAGCAGGCGCACTCTGTAGGAAGTCTGGCTATGGGTGAGGTGGGTGCAGCTGAGGCATACCACGACAAATTCATTTCAGAGCTAGAAATATTGTTAGCAACGGGGTTGGTGCCGCAGACGCGCACACCAAAACCCCCCAAGATCGATGTAGATCGGAAATGTTTTCCTAATGGATGATTGATTGCGTCATGTGACCTTATCATTAATCATCCGGGGGTTTATCAGTTGAGATACCCACCTTGCTTAGCAACCTGCTTCTCCTCCATGAGTCTACGGGTCTGATGAATTACCAGACCTTAACCATGGCAGGCGATGCCTCCGGATCAAGGGATCAAACATCGAATAGGTCCCCGGAAAGCCTACCCGAAGATTTCCAAGGCGATGCTGCCATCCCCTCACGACAATCCTCCACCTCCGCACAGAGCTTCACACCCCGCTCCCTCGCCGTCGGCCTCATAATCGGCGCTTTGATTACCTTCTCCAACACATATTTTGGTCTTCAGACAGGATGGATCAGTACTATGGCTATGCCATCGGCCTTGATTGGCTTCTCAGTCTTCAAGGTTCTTACCAAGTACCTGGCGTTCCCTTTCACTCCAATCGAAAATGTTCTGATCCAAACTGTGGCTGGAGCTGTTGGGACAATGCCTCTCGGATGTGGATTTGTTGGTGTCATCCCCGCGCTAGAATTCTTACTGAAGGATGGTGAAGATGGCCCCTCTGGCAACGGTGGAGAAGGCGAAGGCGGGCCCTTACGGCTCAGCTTCTGGAAGTTGGTCATCTGGAGTCTCGGGGTCTGTTTATTCGGTGTTGTGTTTGCGGTCCCTTTGCGAAAGGAGGTGATCGTTCGCGAAAAGTTACGTTTTCCAAGTGGAACTGCTTCCGCGTTGATGCTTCGGGTTCTCCATGGTGCTGGAAAGGATGAGAAGACACCGATCGAAGACCAACGTACCAGTGAGCAAGTTGTCGGAACCAACAACTCAAGCACTACTCAACAAGAGGAATCGAGGGGTCTTCTGAAAGACGATGAAACAGAGGAGCAAGCAATATATAACAAAGATTGGCGTTCAAAAATGCGTCTCTTGATCGGTGCTTTTACATTTTCTGGCATATATGTGAGTGTCCTCCGTTATTGACTCCAATCATTGCGGATTTGATACTAATGAGTACAGACTATCTTTTCCTACTTTGTTCCCCTTGTACATGATCTGCCATTGCTTGGCACGGGCCTTGCCCATAATTGGCTTTGGACCCTCAATCCATCACCTGCATATATCGGGCAAGGAATCATAATGGGCCCCGAAACATGCATGCACATGCTTTTTGGGGCAGTCCTTGGCTGGGGCATCCTCTCCCCCTTGGCAAAAAGCCTCGGATGGGCACCAGGTCCCGTCGACAGCTGGGAGGATGGAAGCAAAGCTTGGATTGTTTGGGTATCTTTGGCCATTATGCTTGCTGATTCCCTGGTCAGTCTTGGCTGGCTGGTCCTCAAGCCTCTGATATTTCGAGCCCCTCGATGGATAGCTTTGCTTCGATCAACACGATTTGGTCGGTGGGTCGAGTTAAGGGTATGGCCTTCAGGGTCTGGGCATTCCTACATCAACTACTCTGCACTAGATTCTGGCCGTCAACGAACAGCCCAAGACCAGCATTATCACCTCGCAGGGGAAGAAGAAGAAGAAGCAGAGGCAGAAGCAGAAGAAGACGATGATGCGCCACCATCCCAATTGATATCGAACCGAACTGTTGCTATTCTGCTCCCCTTGACACTCCTCCTCAATGTCATCTGCATGCACTTCGTCTTTGGCGACATTGTGCCTCCGCTCCTCTCAACCCTAGCCACTCTCCTCGCAGTCTTGCTATCTATAATGGGAGTTCGTGCCCTCGGCGAGACCGATCTCAACCCAGTATCAGGAATCAGCAAATTAACACAGCTCCTGTTCTCCCTCGCCACACCTGCCTCCCACTACTCCCGGCGCACAGCCCTCGTCACAAACCTACTCGCAGGGGCAGTCTCCGAGTCTGGCGCCCTGCAAGCCGGCGATATGATGCAAGATCTGAAAACAGGACACCTTCTCGGCGCAAGCCCCAAAGCCCAATTCTACGGCCAGATGATCGGCAGCCTCGTCGGTGCCGTCTTATCAACGGCCGTGTACAAAATGTACACCAACGTCTACGAGATCCCAGGCGAGATGTTCCAGACCCCGACCGCATACGTGTGGATCTTCACTGCCCGTCTCGTTACAGGCGAGGGCCTTCCCCCGATGGCCTGGCGTGCGTCCGTTCTGGCCGGGCTGGTTTGGGTAGTCCTCACCGGACTCCGCATCGCGGCTGCATCGCCTTCATATGCGAAGGACGGGAAACCTCCTGCGTGGCGGGCTTGGATCCCTGGTGGTATCGCGGTGGCTGTTGGTATTTTCAATGTTCCGTCGTTTACGCTGGCGCGGGCTATCGGTGGTATCATCGCGTGGTGGTGGGCTCGCAAGCATGCCGTTCCTTCTGATAAGTCTCGGGGAGAGGATAGGCAGGAATCTACAAGCGGCGTGAGCTCCCAGGGCGATCAGGCTGTTTCGGTCTCGCCTGAGCGTGCTGTAGAGAAAGCCGATGCTGCTTCTTCGACTGTTGTTGTCTTGGCTTCGGGTCTTATTTTAGGCGAAGGCATTATGAGTATCATAAACTTGCTTCTCGCAAGTGGAAAAGTACCACATCTTTAGATGTGTACAGGTCAACTTAATTTCGGTTTAGATTTTTCACGTCTTCTAATGTTTCTCTGAGCGGTTTCGAGTTTCGAATAGACTATTACTGTCATGAAATGGAATTGGTTCCGTGCTTTAACATTATCGTGAGGTTTAATTTGTAATTTTTATGCAAGGACATCCCACTAAATTTTACCGGCCAATCAACCCTTTGATCCACTTGTTATATGGAAAAGGTTCGTTTGTTTTTGCTTGCCTTTTCCTCTTTTATCAAACAGAGGACCACTTATCTGCATGCTTTATGTCAAGAAGTGTAACTTGAACGGGATTCATGACTGTTCACCTACAATTGATCACCGCTATAAATTGTAGATGCCATAAGAGTTCGATCAATAATCTACTTGAAACGAAGGTATGGGGACACTGGTAAATGTGGGATTGGAAAGTTATCTAGCTAGATACGAATGATTGCCATAACCCACAAGTTCAACGGAAGGTATCTTCAGAAAGTTCCGCAGTTCGTTCAAAGGAAAATCGACGCTTGAAATAACATCAAACAAGATGTGTAGATCCCTTCCATTCGAAGACGAAGACAGAAGGAATAAATTTCAAGGTAAAAGTGCAGACCGCCGGCTTCCAAGTAATTAAGTCGAGACACGCCGAGAAGTAGACAGCCCACACCATGTGGAGAAACGGAAGTAAGGAATGAAAAAATAACATGTAGCAGAAACAGTGTACACAGTATGTGAAAGATAGATGAACTGTTCGTCACGGACGTAAGATCTGAGTCGTACTAGGCAGGCTCATTTCCGTCCAGCGGGACACTGACGAGACATAACGAATGTCTCAGACTCAGCTTTGAGAGGGGTATTTAGGGTCATTATCTGCAAGCTATGGTGACGATCCAACGGGTTTCCTGGTCACAGTGGGCACGGCAGGACTGGACTCAGCGGTTGGAATAGCTGGAAGTTGGGCTGTAGGGGCTGGGGCTGGAGGCGGTGATGCAGCTAGAGGACTTGAGACAGGCGGAGCAGCAGCGATGTTTGGTGGTGAAATGTTTCCTCCGCTGTTGCTACGCTGACGCTGTGCAGCTGGCATCATTGGGCGTTGCATGCCTGGCGGGCCGTAGGGCCCAGGGCTCATGGACCGTGGAGGGCCGGGGCGAGCACCTGGTCCAGGAGACATTGATCTGGGGCCTGGAGACATGGAACGCGGTCCAGGGGACATTGCGCGAGGACCAGGGAAGCCACCGGCAGGTGACATGGAACGACCCGGTGGGTAGCGTGGCGGACCAGCAGGGGATCTAGGGCGCGCGTCTTGAGGATAGAAACGACCAGGGGGTGGACCAGATGAGATACGTCCGTTATGACCCATTGGAGGTGCGATAGGAGGACCTCGTGGGCCAGGACCAGGAGGGCGTTGGCGCGGCTTCACAGGGTGTGCTGATAGGCAAGATCGAGGAGCTACCCCTTGCTGCGAACGGTCGAGGCGGGCGCAAAGGGTCTAGAAGTATTTAATTAGCATCCGCTCTCACAAAGGGGTATTTAACTATCTCGAGCGATGACTTACCCATCCATCATCATATTCGTGGAGCATACGGACAAGAGTGCCAATACGCAGCTCCAATTCGTCTTCCATCGAGGGATTGAAGTCCATTTGCACGCGATGGACGTTGAGGGGAGCAGGAGGAGGAGCATCAGCAGCGGCTCCCATGGCAGCACCAGCAGCCATAGCACCATCTTCAACTAACCCAGCAGGAGCAGCGGAGTCGCCGTCGGCACTGACTGGGCTAGGTGAAGGGTGACCCGGGGGAAGGGTCGCGGACTCAGCGGACGTAGGGCGGCTTCTCTCACTCTTTCCACTCTTCTGAGATCCGTGTGATGCAATGGCAGCAGCTCCAACTGCGCCACCTGCAACGGCGACTCCGATAGCTTCAGGTGCAACGTTGGAGGCGGAGACAGGCGAGTGTTCGTTGGATGGGCTCACATCACTGCCAAAGGGGTTCACAGGGTCGTTGAACGGGTTCGAGCCGCTGCCGGCAGACTTTGGCGGCATAGGGGGCGATGAACCGCCAGTGAGGTTGCGGGAGGCAACAGCTGCTGATCCAACAGCGGCACCAGTAGCTGCACCACCGACGGCAGCGGGTGCATCAAAAGTTTGGTTGCCCAAGCCAGGCATCGTGAACTGAGTAACGGGGCGTACATTTTCAATTTGCGGAGCGGCTGAAGGGGGAACATACTTGGAGATTGGCGGCGGCGGAGGAAGGTTCTGGCTGGAGGTGCTCTTCTCATTGAAAGGCTCGTCCACAGGCTGGCTGCGCTTCTTCTTTCGGATGAAAAAGAAGATCAAACCAGCAATGAGACCGACGCCGAGAATGACACCAATAGCTATACCAGCCTTGGCTCCGGAGGAAAGTCCCTGATGAGTGCTAAGAGCCGTGGATGATGCGGATGATGATGAATCGGCGGAGGTTGCACCAGTGGCAGCCAGGCTGTTGGCGTCATGGGTGTTATCCGCAGTAGGCGCCGCAGATGTGACAAAAGAAGCTCGGGTGGCTGCGTTCTGGGTCTCATGGCTGTCGGCTGTGATCGCTTCATGAGCGTTGGTCGCGGTAGCCTCGGAAGGGCTGATCTTAGTCTCTGTAGGCTGGGTATCCTTCGTCTCGGTGGGCTGAGTATCCTTCTTTGTCTCGGTGGGCTTAGGCTGCACCTTCGGATTTTCGGTGGTTTGAGGCTCATGATGTTCGGTTTGCTCGACTTGGGTTGTCTTTGGCTCCTCGGTGGGTTTGTCTTCGGTTGCAGACGCAGTAGGGGTCACACCGACCGCAGGGCCAACACCCGCATTGATAGGACCCTGAGTCTTGGGCTGGTTATCGTTCCCTCCATCGCCACCACCGTTGTTGTTGTTGTTGCTATCTCCCGTCAAATAGCCTCCAATACCACCTAAGAAGTCGGGATCAAGTGTTTTGTAGACAATGACCGGCCCATCACCACCGCCCCCACCGTCCCGCACCACCAGACGCTCCTCAAGATCCGCCTCCACCTTCTCGTGGGTATGATGTCCGTGTCCGTGGACCATGATGCTCCAGAGTTATCGGGTTCACGGACAGTAGTAAAATCGAGCTCACTCGATGTTCAAGAACAAACCGGTCGGGCGCCCAGGCTCGAATTCCAACGCGCAACTCTGATCGGAGGACCGCGCGGGTGGGAATTCCACTGGAATGTGGATGGAAAGAATGGACAACTGGAGATCGAGCACCGCCAATACTCCAGTCAAAGAAAGAAAAGAAGGGACAACGACTTCCAGGCCGTAGAGTTGAGGGAGTGTAAAGAAGACAAAGGCGTACCCCGTACAGGAAATGAAGTGGCCCCCGAAGACCATAATCTACTAAGAGTCCGTGGAGGAGAGGGCGATCTAACTCGATCGGGGGAAGATCAGTGGGGAGCGCAGCCTGTGATTGGCTGGCAGAATCGGTTCCTGGCGAACGACGCTCAGGGTCCAATCAGGGTCTCGACTGTCAACGTTAGCCCCTGTGGCATTCCAGGTTTCCTGCTTTTTACTCCGTAGTTGCCCTATGTAAGTGTAGTCCCCGATTTATTTATTTTTTAAGCTACCGTGCTAGAGGGGAACTGTTGTGCGCGATGATTCCAATTTTGATATTCCGGAGTACTTGTGAAATAAAGAGGATGGCCCCCACAGCCAACAGCATGGCCACTTTGATCCTGGAATCACGCTGCGGGGCACGGACGTTGGCGTGTTGGCCCGTTTCATCCTCGGCCCACGCCTGTTCTGAGTGAGTGGTGGTCGCGAACGCAATTTCCGACTCTGCCGGGTCAGCACCTAGCGTGCACTCGCAGCAAATCACACATCCCCTACGATATTAATCCCTGCCCCCGAGCCTGAGATTTGCTAATTACCGCCGAGGATTATTATTATTGGGAAAAAAGAAAAAAAGAAAAAAAAAAAAACAACAACATGAGAACGTGATAGATGATTTATGAAATAAATTGTGTTCCTCAATTAGTTAGGTTCATCCAGGTCCGCGGGCCAGGCACACGTTCACACGTTCCTGCATGATGCGGTGTGGCGCGTGGAGGGCGCCGCTGTCGTAGTGCCTTGATTCGCTGCCAGGACATTCACGAAAGTGTAAGAAATGTTTCCAAGGGGTTTTTGGTGATCATGAATTGAAGTTTTGATCCATGTAATATCGTAATTCTGGGCGAAGCTACTGGTAATCTGGCCGAGCATGCCCGCTAGGGGCTTGCTCAGTGGCATGTTGAGTTATCGTGATTATGTGGGATTTAGTGCTCCATACCCCCCGTACGCCCGACCGCTCTGGCCAAGATGTGGCTCAGCCTAACAAGGGATTCCTGTGGCTGGCTAGACATGCCCCGATATTAAAGTGTGGAGAAGTAGGAGTGACAGAGGGTCTAGAGGGAAATTAGAAGACCGTTGAGCCGCTGGATCTCGCGGTCACTTACCTTTTCTGCGGATAGCCTCTGGTTCGCCTCATAGCGAACTAATTGATGAACCAGATCTCGCCCGTTTGAGGATGCCCCAGGCAAGATGTTTTCCCAAGACTGTGCTGGGAAAGGATAGAATTCTACTTTCCCCCAGTCCGGTAGTGCATGGACTCCCTACAACCTCGTTAGCACTGTGTTCGATGCTCGGGACGTCTTATGTGGCAACTCACAGGCCAAGAACTTTCATCAGGCGTCCCTAGTGTTTGAAAGATAGAGTGAATTAGTGATAGGTCACTTCCCACAGGCCCGGAATCAAAAAGGGTCCGATGTCCAACGCTGATGGCTTCAGCCACCACACACCCAGCTGCCCATAAATCTAGCGCTTGTCCATAACCTTGGAACCCAAAAAGAATCTCCGGTGGTCGGTATGAGGTTGTTCCCACATCCGTGATCTTAGAGTCCGCAGGCTCGGATCCAGGGTCTCCTGCTTTCCACGAAATACCAAAATCGGCCAGGTAAGCGGGCCCATCTGGCGAGTCCATTAAAATATTAGAGGGCTTAATGTCCCGATGAATTATCCCCAAGCGATGGCAATGAGCAAGGCCAGAAAATAGGTCGCGGAGCACAGCGCGTGTCTGGTTCGCTGTGATTCCATCGCGCCTGAGCAGGTGCTCAAAGTCAAACCGCAGGAATGGGAAAACCAAGACCAGTCTATTCCCATCCAGTTTGAAATTTTCAATCAAAGGAATGACATGTGCGCTGGATGCTTCACGTAGTAAACGAACTTCGCGTAGGCCATCATGGGGGGCAGCCATGAGGTGGGGAATCATTATCTTCACGGCTCGTACCGAGCCATCCTCTGCTCTGGATTTGTAGATGGTGGAATGAAGCCCGTCGAAATGATGCAAACAGGACGAGTAATGCCCAATTGTTTCCCCAGCAGAGGTTTCAGAAATATCCGGACTTTGCGAACCGGCATCCTGTTGACTTATGCTCGCAGTCTGAGGAGCGGCCAACTCGGCGGCATCGATTTCTTTCTGGCATATTTGACCATACTCCTCCTAAAGGCGGGATGAGTTTGTGAAAATTCTCTTCACCACAAACTAATTACCGACCTTGGATGTGGCTTGATCGTATGCCCCGGTTTCAACCTGTCTAGCCTTGTTTTGAGCTTCTGTAAACGCGGCAGCTGATGATGACTGCTGGAACGCCGCAGTGCTAGATGAATTATTAGTTAAAAAAAACCTATGGCGGGGCTCCGCGGGGCTTACAGAGATTGGATGGCCTGGAGACGATCGGTGAATCCCAGGCTTTTGCGCCAGTCCATCTCTGAGGTGCTATAGTCTCAAACTTCAAACTTGGTGTGGAGTGCCAGAGCCGCAGCAAACAACGGGCATAAGGCTCAGGTGACCTCTTACTCCGGGAAAACCACTTCCGTCTGACATAGCCGGCGCTGATTGGCCGATGCATGCCAAGCCCCGTCACACTGCGTTCCCAGTCCGTCGTCATTCCATCCCCATGGCCGCCCTCGGCGATCGAATGACAACCACCTCCGGACCCAACCCGCTTTGGTCTTCCAACTTGGGCGAGCCCCTCAATTCACCCTCGCAGCGTTGATTGAGGTCTGATTATGCGCTGGAAGCGCTGCTGACGGGCTCTCGACCTCTAACCATGGACCTTACCCGGCAAGAGTACCCAGCGCTGCTGGTGAGTTCGCACTCTCGGAGCTCCCAGTCCACGTACCTGCATTCTAGTTCACTAACAATGGCTCTTCTCCCATCGGTTCTAGGCCACTTTGCAACCTACCCAAGCTTCAAACCTTCTTACTGATCGAGTGCGTGTGATCAACAAGACCCATGCGGATATCGCGGACTTCCTCCAGGTAAGCTTACGGCGCCGCCCTCCCCGCAAAATGCCCCTGTTCGCATTCTTCGAATATGCGGGGTACAGATATTGACTTGAACTACGATAGGAACGTCGTCGCGTGGAGGAAGCATATGCGCAAGGGTTGCGGAGGCTGGCATCCCGCCCGCAACTCGACAATGGTGCTCAATTGGGGTAGGTCGCCTTGTTTTGCTCTCCAAGGCTCGCGTCCATAGGACACATATCTAACTAGTATTTAGTATCTTCCAAATCCCCTGGCAACGTATAATTAATGCGACCGAATCTCTTGCGACGTCGCACGAGGCCTTGGCGAACAAGATCGAAGAAGATGTGGAACGACCTCTCAGGGATTACAGTAATCAAAACCGGGACATGCAATCTATGCCAAGCATCCAGAGCAATCTTAATACACTCGCCAAGAATCTTGAGACTGCACAAAAGAAGGTCGATAAGGCAAAGGAGAAGAGTACGAAGAACCCGAAACAACTGACCACTGCAATTAACGCAGTTGAGGAGGTCACCCAGCAATGGGAGTCGCGTGCGCCATTTGTCTTTGAGCAGCTCCAGGCTGCCGATGAAGGCCGGCTGAACCACCTTCGTGATATTCTGACACAGCTGCAGACACACGAGGTGGACCAGGTCGAGCGTAGTCGACAAGCTGCTGAGAGCTGCCTCAATGTTCTTCTTCAGGTAGAGACCGCAGATGAAATTCAAACTTTTGCTGCGAAAAACAAGGGCAGTCGCACTCCGTCTGCTCCGGCGCCAGTTCGAAGGCAAACCTCTCAGCTGGATACACCCTCGGCTGCGGCTGCGCCGGCACCCTTGGAGACTCCTGACAATACTCCGCCCCTTCCTCCTCCCCCGAGGTTCCAGGATGATGCTGCCAGTCAACGGTCCTTTGGGTCTGAAAGGCCGCCACTTGACCGGGCTACCGCTACGCCTACGCCGACTCGTAAGTGTTCAGTGATTTATCTTCAGCCTATATACTAATCTTGATTCTTAACAGTCCCTGAAGCACCTGCCAAATCAACTCCGCTAGGAGGTCTGCGACGGCTAGGCACCGTAATGGGACGACGCAAGAGCATGATGGTGCCGCCAGGAATGAGTTTGGACAAGAAGGCAGAAAAGAAGCGTAGTCCGTTTGCATCGTTCAAGAGAAGTGATTCATCGCGGGAGATGCAAATCCCCGAATCTCCGCTTTCCACTTCCGATCGTCCTGGCACGTCCTTTACAAATGATGAGCCTGCCCGGAACCCGAGCATTTCGCAATCTCAAGATCCCGATGCGATCAGTCCTGCTGCGGTCACTCCGTCGGCAGGTTCCGTGCCAGCTACCAACGGCGCTGTGCCGGATATTCAAGCTGGAGTTACCAGTAATGGTGCAGGACAGGTACGAAACAAAGCCGTCGAGTGTTGCTGGAAACGCAACCACTAATCAGTCTCTTTAGTCTCATGTTGACTCTGACGGTTACACTGAACGCCCTTCTACGGTTGATGAAATTACGCGTGCTCAGAGAGAAGCTGCTGGGTAAGTCGCCTAGCCTACCTTCCATTCAAGAAAATTGAATGGGTCGTGCTCACAATTCATTACGGATATAGTTTAGATGAGTCTGGTATGAATTTAACTATCCGCGACCAACCCATATTTGAGGATGAGAGCCAGGCCAAGCAAGCCATGGACGAGATGGCGAATGCCCTTCGATTGGTAAGAAACTCCGATTGTCTAGGCCAGCTAAAATATATCGCTAATTATCCATGTCTTTTGAACAGCAAGCTCAGAACACCGGTGGTATACGACGCAGTGGCGGCACTGTACGCGGCCGTCGTGATGTTCGAAACACGATCTATATTCCCAACCCTAGTCCCGACATGATTTCTTCCCAAGCGCCCTCTGATGCCCATGTCCCCTCTTCGCCAATTAAACATAATCCATCACTTAGCACAGCAACGGATGATCACGCTGCTTCAGACACCACTTCTGTCCGCTCGGGACACACCATGCATGGCCAAGGCCCAAGTGTTCATCCTGAACTTAACGAACCAGGCCTAAACGCATCTATCGTCGAGACAGTGAACGCGTGGTTCTCAGAAGGCAATGTCTCCAAATCAGTTGTGATGGGAGAACTTGCCTTGGCCCACAACGCCATTCCAGGAACCTCTTCAGACCCTGTGCGGATCCGCCTTGAGAACTTCCCAGTCCTCGAAAAGATCGCCGCAAATCCCCACTTCGTCCAAGAGGTCACTAAGGATGCCGCCGATGAGAAACGCGGCGAGTACGATCTACAGATAGGAAGAATCTCCCGGTCTCTGCCTACAGTTGCTTTCAAATACCAGGTGCACCTGGACCCGGCTGACCCGTCCACCTACTGTCCCGTGATTTTCAAGCCCGTCTGGAACATCCAAGAATCCCAAGCCAGTGCAATAATCTTCTACACTATCAACCCGACTTTTGTTTCCCACCCCGCGGGATCTCTAGTCCTCAAGAATCTGGCCCTGACCGTCGGCTTGGACATCGCCCCTGAAGATGAGGCTACAAAGCAACTACGCGACAACGTCGCCCATGCCACTAGTGCCGTCATGTACCCCAACACTGGTGCAACCTTCCGCCGCAAGAACTCCACTGTGATATGGCGTCTGCCTGAGCTGGAGGTGAAGGCTCCGGGAGCCGGCGATGAAGGCAAATTCCTGGTGCGTTTCACGACCTCGACTCCTGGGCCTCGCAAGGGCAAAGTCGAAGCGAAGTTCGATGTTCACACCTCTGACAACGCGGCACGTCTTGGCGTCAGTCGAGTTGTTGCTGGAAGCGCTTCCCCGGAATATGATCCGTTCTCAGACGATGGATCTCCCCGTGCGTCGCAGGGTGCTCCTTCTTGGCAGGAAATTCCTACAGCCCATAAGTTGGTTGGTGGGAAGTATGTCTCCTCTTAATCTTTTTTGTGGTAATGCTTGTCTGTCTTCGTATATACATCGTTTTGGAACTTATTTTTCTTTTTCTTGTCAAATGTCTCTAGCAAAGACTGCTATGAGCGATGGACTTTAGGTTCATATTTCCCCATTCTTTTTCACTGGCCCCTTTCTCTTGTTTGTCAATAGCGCTTATGTTTCTTCGGTTGTTTTGGGTATGTACTTAGGCATTTAAATCTATGTACGAGAGTTCTATATTCATAGATGTTGTAGTCACGTTAATATCCACGTACGTACATTCCCTTTCATTTTTCATTTGATCTGAATTTGCCTTCCCATACCCATTCCTGCGTATGTTCAAATACATGGCTTGAAGCGTATCCGATTGTCTACCTAGGTAGTAGAAGTTGTCTTCTACATGTTTTCTACCTTTGTATGTTGACCACATCATGTGCTGGTGGAAATTGTTTTGGCGAAAATATATAATTCCGCTTCATTCAACTTCGCTACACAGGCTTCATATTGCCATTCCTGCTGTAGATTAGTTTCAATTCTAGTGGAGATAGAAAAGCCTTTCTGTCATATTTGGAAGATAAGGTTCAATATTCTCTTTTGTGCGTCACTAGATTATACCTAGGTAGAGGCAGGCTGCAGGTGTGGAGACGTGAGGTGCAATTCTGTTTTTAATAGCCCTCGTAGGCTTTTTGAGTCAAGGTAAACAATCAAGTAAGTCCTCGACTAGGTATAACGAAATCTGATGTGATAATATTCTAGCTCTTCAAGACACAAATACGATATTATAATTCCTTGTATTGACCCTTGAAGGCTCCCCCTACCTACGAAGACCTTTAAAAAGGAACAGATCACGCAATTCAACGACCCAAAGTAGGTACTTTTTAAAATGTAAATTGGCGTACAAATCGAATTTAAGAAGAAATGATAAGAAGCAGTCCTCTATAGTCAAGCAGACAAGGCCAGACCTTGAAATAAAAAACTCGCTATAGGACCGATCAAAGTCGGGTTGTGAATTTTGCTTTTAAAAACCTCCAGCGCCCCCGGGACCCCCGGGGAAACCGAAGCAATCAAGCTTGAACGAAACGAAGCCGGCGTCAAGGGTATCAGGAAGACAAACGCCATCAACAACAGGCTCGCCATCAAAGGGGACGTAGGTCCAAGGCTTCCCGGAGCAGTCATCGCTGTTCCATACAGTGATACCGTGGCACAGGAGGGCATCCTTGGTATCAAGGAAGGCGCGGAAAGAGTAGTTGTTGATGCTCCAGTCACGGTTGACGGTAGTTTTATCGCAAGTCAAGGGAGTGGCAGTGACATCGGCCTTGAACTTGGCCTCGCCTTTTGGAGGGATGCCAATATCACACTCCTCCCATGAGTTGAATTCAATGCTGGCCACAGGGAAGGCAGCGTGGGCACCAAGGGCGAACATGGCCGCAGCGATAGTCTGGGTTACCTGATTAGAACTGATAATATTTATAGATATTGTATTTGATCTTACAGTAGAGAAGTGCATCTTGATAGAGATTGAACGGTTTCCTGCGGGGGTGTATATATTGTCGAAGGTTCGGGGCGCTGATGGTGTCGTCGGTTGTCGTCGGTTGTCGATGTTGTTCAAAAAACCTGAGACCTTGAGTGCATCTCACGGAATTTAAGCAAAACCTTGATGGGCTCAACACGCGCGAATGTTTTCTTTCCTCAAATAAACAATACCCTCGTCCAATAAGAGCTCTGTTTCGGAACAAATGGAATGTAGGAACAGATCGTCAACCAACTACTTGGTACCACGATAATGAACGGATAATTCCTCTTAAGGATGGAATGCGTCGATCTGAGTAGAATCGAGGGTCACAGAGAAACTAACTTCGGTGATCGTCTCAGGAATGACCCTGTATGGCCTCGAATCAAGGGTTTAGCGGAAAGTTCACCCCAAGGGACATCCCTAACAAGGCCAACGTCGTTCTTCGCATCCCCTTGTAGACAAACACTGGGTCATGAAAATTGACTATTACCAGGCAGCCCAGTGTAAATATGTAAGTACTCTTTGGATGTCGCTATTGCTTGGTCGCTGTTTCATCAGCTCCACCCCCCCCCTCTCTTCACTAGTAACTCAGTTATTATGAACGCTAGTTACTAGTATTGATGGACTTACTAACCCGCCTAAACTTGGCTCTACATATTGATGGCGAGACATGTACACTGTGGCAACATCAAAAGCCCATAAATTGGAATTTCGTGACGGGTGATAAGGCTGCATTGAAAAGTGTTATGAAACCCTCCTTAGTGTGGAGCAACCTAGTTTACTACTTGTATCATTGAATTGGAAATAACGATGTGCTGGAAATTGATCAATCGCTTTATAATGCATACACAGCCCAAGAAGAGCAGGGGAGGCGAGACTAAAACCCGAAAGCATCTAACAATGCATTAGGATCAGGCTCATGAATCATTGTAGGGGGCGGTTTCGGTTTTTCAGGCTGTATCTTGGAATCATCAACGCCATCGACGCCATTCGTGGTCTTTGTCGGTTCCGCAGCAACAGAGCTGGTAAGGTGAACAGGCATATCGGCAACGACAAGGCTGCTACGCCGGCGAAGCAGTTGCCGATAGTCAACCCCATTCTCGTGCAGCTGATCTGCAGGTTTTTTGTAGAGGGTTTGCGCGAGGGGACCAGCCAAGAATTCCCATCGGCGCACCAGGTCCAGAGCGAGCAGATCACAGCCCATACGATCGTATAAACGTGCATTGCGGAGAACAAATTCCCACTCTTCGCCGGGCCGGATTTGTGAGGCGCCTTTGAGAGTCTGTAAGGTCTTTTCGCGCAGTTGACGATAGAGGGCCACAAGAGCCGGGTCATTCGATAGAAAAGACTTGGATTGCAATGTGACTCGTCCTGGGCTACCTGGGGTAGTTGGATCGGGCGAGAGGAGTGATTCGATGGGTGACTATTCATGTATTAGCAATGACTGGGACAGGGGTAGGATTCTAGCTTACAATTAATGCCCGCACTGCCATATCCCGCCGCCCAAGCATCCAGAATGCCCACGATGCCATCCATCGATTACCGTCAGAGGCGGCATGGGGCAAGACTCTCTCTTCGAGAAGTTTACGAAGTACTGGTCCGCTGTCCCCTTCATACACGCGCGTGATCGCAATGGCGAGTTGAATATCGCCGATCTGGTTTGCAATCACATTTGCAGCATCGTCAAGATGATCTGCAAGCAGGAAAAATGATGCGGCATATTCTGATTAATCTTGAATTAGTTTGGGGTCTCCAAAGAAATTCAGACGACAAAACTTACCAAATCGCCGTTTTCCAAGAAGAGCATAGGCATTCTTGAGTGCGGTGGTTTTCCACCGGGCCTCCTTGAAGTCATTTGCAAGCAACTTTTGAGTAGGCTTCTGTTCGCGATTCCAATGAGCAATACGCCAAAGCCCTTGAAGAATACTTTTCTTTCCGAGTGCCAGATAATAAAGGGTACAGTCGATCGGATTCCTCTCTTCGGTCTTGGTATACTCATTCCGGGCGACAACCTCTAGTTGGGCTTTCTGGAAGTGGATCAGCAAGGTCAACGTTCTCCATATCAAAATATTCTCTGCTTACCAATGCTGGTATGTCTGCCAGCCACATGAACAGACCGCTCTCTCGGGCAGCCTTCCAAGTCAACTTTCCATTGAATTGTCGCGATACAAGATCTGTGAGGATGTCTTGGCTGCCACTGTGAAAAGCCCATACAATCTCTCGCCACGAAACCGTTTCTTTGTGGGCTACGCCTTGACTTCTGCGGAGCATATGCTGCCTAAAGAAGAGAAGGTAGCGAGCGGCATTGTCGTCCATTGATCGACGGTGTTTTTCAACGGTTGCAACACATTCAATAGTATCCACAAGTCGGAATTGCTCATGGCTAGACAGCTGAGGTAGTGCGATACGGGCAAGGTGCTCGTTGAGATTAGCTGCTGTGTTTTCGTCGACCACAGAAGTCTCATCAGCCGTGGTTAGCATCTCCTTGACCTAATCTGATGGTTAGCAAATTAATTTGACCAAGCCGTCATATGTCGAGACGTACATCTTTGTCTTCATAAAAATGCTCAATTGGCATTTCTAGAAGCCCATCCAGGTCATCTCCATCTGTAAAGAACTTCAACTTATGATGAAGATTCAATAAAATAGAATGAACCAAGCTCGTCTTTCCTGCAAGAATACATTGCGCCAGAAATTGCGGATGAAAGACTGGCAGTGGTCCGTTCAAGCGGCTGACAACGTCAAATAGATCCACATATGACTGCCCACGAGATGGAATACGAAGTCCTGATACGAGATGATCTGAAATATCAATGTCCTTGTCGTACACGAATAGTTGATTACCGGCTCCAATGACCAAGTTACCACTGGTTAGCCAACAGGAGTCCCCAATCGGATGAGGAGTGAGGTCTCTAATCCAGATCTCCCGAATCTGTGTCCAGGATGGTTGGGCGTCAAGATAGTCATAACGAAGTTGCGACAAAAGTATTACTTTATGAGGGAACCCAACTGCTAAGATGGATTGCATGTCAGGGGTAGAGGTCCAGTCGAGATCGCGAATGATATCGTGTGGAGCAAATTGCTCATCAAACTCTAGCTGGGCATTGTTGGTATCCCAGATCGTTAGATGAGTCCGACTTTCGTCGATGAGAGCGGCCTTGCGAATTGTACTTCCACTTGCTAAAGACGGATTCTCAATTCCAGTGTTGACAGTTGACTTCAGAAGCCATTCAACTTGATTTGCATTTCGATCAACCTTGGCTGTCCATGTTCGCAAGATGCCACTTAATGTGTAAGACAACGCGATATCAGGTGAAAATACATCGAAAGATCCAGAATGCTTTGCTTTGGGTCCTGCTGGATCCACGGGTAAAATATAGGCCAGGTCCTCGTGCAGCCCCATGTCAAACTCGCAGAATTTACGGATTTGACATTTGTCACTACCGTGGCCTTGCCATTGAATTTCCAACGCGATGCCGTGCATGTCAGCGCCGATCGTGGCAACGTATGCTAACCCAGGGGTTCCATCCGGAGTCGGGAGGGGAAGCACACACAATGGCTTGCTTGACAACTTGAATGGTAGGGATGCAAGTTGCTTGGAATGGTAGAAGCTATAATCCCATAATGAAACCCCATTATGATGAAGATTCACAAGGAAAGTACCGTTCTCAATAACACACGTCCGGTGAATGTGTTCTTCTGAACTCAATGTACTTTTGTGTATGAGCATCGATCCACCCTCATGTCTTTTTTGTTTCCAGATCATGGCTGTGTTGTCGTCTGTTCGTGAAACAAGGGTATGGCCCGTCGCATTTCTCACGATCTTTTTCACAGGTGCAGTATGTCCTGACCACGAAGCCCTAGGCAGAATGCGGTGTTTTCTATGTGCAGGATCAAAGAAGACATCTACCTTCGAGTCATACCACTCAATGCGGCCATCAAAATGATGTACCACAATACTGATTTTCTCATCCGATGTACTGCTCTGAAAGGCACTTATTTTAGCGTAGTCCTCCTGTGGTTTCAATCCGGGCATAAAACCAAAGTCTAACCCTTCCACATGAAGGATGTTGAAAAGACTCGAGTTAGTCTTGGCTTGAGAACCAATATCTTCAAGGGCCCAGGCAGAAATGTGACCTTGACCATCAGTCACCATGCAAATTTCGGGGCTTTTGTTAGCAACTTCGATAAGATGCTCCAGTGCATGATTTTCCTTGTTTCCCACGTTACGTTCCACGGCTCGCTCTGTCGCGGCGCAGAAATCGCGACTATCTAAAATAAACCCATAGCGTCTCTGTGATCCTGCATTGAGCGCTGAGGCGTTTCGCGGTTGTACTGATGCTTCCATATCAATAGCTGCCCACAGATGCAATGGCGTCAAGGCATGGTGGTCGGTCACTGCCCATACTCGAATTTTGTTGTCGGTGCATAGAGTATACAGGACGTTTTCCATAGAATGCTCTCTATGATGAGGCAATCGCCAATGTATACCGGTGACTATACTTGGATGAGGTAGATAGGACACTTCGAACCGCACTTCGTTCGTGCCAAAGGCAAGTCGTCTCCAGATCTTGGCCAAACGATCATATTGTCCCACTGTAACCACTAAGGATGCATCTGGCGAGAACGCAGCTACTATCACCGGAGTTGCAAGTTTTCTTTGCCAAACAAGTCTAGGTTCGTCTTCGAGAACCCATAGCGATAGGTGAGAGTAGCCTACCAATATCTCGTTCACAGATCCCCAAGATAGTGTGCGGATCGGCTCGTTGTCGTCATTGGCGGCGCGGAAGGTATGTGCAAGGGACCACTTGAATAATTTCATATGTCAGTATTGTTCCCCGCAACTTCATACAATGACCACAGGCAAGAGGCCAATTTGCGCACCTTCAGTGTTTCACCTTTGACACCCCACGGCTGGTAAATAAAAACATCCGGTCCTCCACAGACAGCGATGCTACCTGAGGCTTCATCAAAGGCTACTGCCTCGAGTTGATCGGTATCGTCGACATAAATCGTTTGAAGGAGCGTTTGTGGACCGCCGAGGATGACCAGCGCGTGGCCAGAGATGTATGCCTGTCAGGAGGGGCGCGCGAGCGCGAGTTAGCCTCCGGGATTGCTTGTACCGAGGTGGAAGCTGCAGAACAGTCCATCTTAGCGCATAAGACTTACTATGACGCGAAGCCCATCCCACAGCGCG
>KZ119594.1:80400-105800 GCA_002153405.1 Mycosphaerella populi pn0402
CCCTGGCAGTACCGCTCGCATAGAGGCGGGTGGATCAAAGGGAGGAATCTGCGCTCGTTCCCACGTTACACCATTGCCGACCTTAGGCTGTAAAGAAAACAGGTCACAATAAGCAAAGGCAATTCCCGCAGAAGCCGGGGGGGTTGAGAGGTCAGCTGGGTTGGATGATCAGCTGCGTCGTCTGGGAGGATAAAGCGGGCGGTCGACTACGGGGCTCCACTCGGTGGGATGACGAGCGGGATCGCCTTTGCATGGTCTCTACTGCAATCTAAGATGTGAGATAATCTCCCGTTTGGAAATTCATTCAGTACTTATGGTATTCATTTATGTTCAGAATTACATCGTGGTATAAACTAAAGGCCTAAAGTAGGGCCAAAATCCTACTAACCCCGTAGATGCTGCGCCGGCTGAAATGCATACAGAGACGGAAGGGAAACAAGGAACCACAAGACAGGACCAAATTGCGAGGCCATGATGTATAGAGCCCACATAAGCTGTCGCCTTGTACATTGGGGAATCATATATGGGAAGGAAAAGAGTCAAGGTCGTCGATTTGCAGATTTTCGACCATCTGTAGGGGACTCAGGAAGGTCGGACAGCTCTTCATCAGCGAACCTAACACTGGCTGCGATAGAATTCCCACGGCTCGTTAGAGGACGTCGTGGAGATGTCGTTCGAACTGTTGAAGAAGCACGAAGCAGACGGTTGGCAAAAGGAGTATGCAAGGGAGTGGCGGGGGTTGTGGACATTTGCGCGAGGGCTCGCGCCCGAGCAGCTCGCTTGGAGGGCGATGTCATATGGTTTGGGGTAGCGAGAGGAGTAGCGGAGACCGGCTCCTGAGATGTTGTAGTCAAGTCATTCAACTTGAAAGGGGTCTCCGATGGATTTTGATACCAAGGATCAAACATTGCGGATCGTGGAGGTTCGATTTCACCAAACTGCGAGAAATGCGCTGGTGTCATGGCAGGGCCCGGGGAATCTCGCGCCTCGGTTTTTAACCGAGCGCTGTCCACCCAATGATGGAAGTAATTCCTTGCGTGTTTCCGGAAAGTTCTTTCTCGCATAGCTTCTGAAGTCTCTACCGTGCTTCCAAGTTGAAAGATTCGAAGACTTAGTTTGCGGAATGCAGCACCAGCATGACGGAGTACATGGGACCGGTACACGGCGTCTGCTTGGTCTTCCATCTCGCGACGAATAACGAATGTCTCCGATAGTTGAATCAGCTGATCGAAAGCAACTTGCCGGAAATAATGAAAGTCGGCATCTTGGTAATCCTGAATCCTTTTCATCGTTTTTTCATGCCAACGGGCGAAAGCATCTGACGCATCGCTGAGAACCTGGGCCTTGTCAACGTCTTCCGCCTGCTGCTCCATATTTATTATATGTGAAGTTTTGGAATGCCAGATATTTAGCGCCTTTGAAGCCATGTTGACCTTGATTTTTCGTCGGATCTTCGCGTAAGCATCCTTCCGACGTTGTTTGGTGGAATCTATAGTTGCTCGACGCCAGTTTTTTAAAGATGCTTTCATCAAGAAGTAGAAGCGCGCATCATCGGCCCATTTTTCCATCTTTTGTATTTGCTGATGTTTTGATCGCCAGGCCGTTAGAGACTCTTCAGCCAATCGTGGAGCATAAAACTCAAAAGCCACATAATCTCGCTCGCGCTGGAGCAAGAGCCTATCTCGCCACAAACTCAGCTTCGAACGAGCCAAATCTTCTTCTCGGTGTCCCTCGTGTGCTTCTGCATGAAACAACAGCCGGGTATATGTATCTCGAGTGTTATCAACAAATCGAATGAACACTTCGCGCTTGATACGTTGTTCATGTATCCTGCGCATAAGTTGATACCTCTCCATTAAAATCCATTTGTACATGACTTCCATTTTGAGCCGTTCATCAACACGTGCTCGAAGAGCCAGGCAGCGTAATGTATCATTCCAAGAAGTCCAAGTATTGCGCTTAATTCTCAACTGGTCAATTTCGATTGCTTGATCAGCCATTCGGGCTTTCATTTTCCATTTCGACAAAGCACTTTGGAGGTTTCCAGTGTCAACTTTCTCGATGATTCGTGACGCCGCGGGGGCCAGTCGAGATTGAACTTTCAATTCGTTAAACATTTCCCTTAAGATTCGTTGCCTCTGTGTCTCTTGGGCCTGATGCTGCATAGCGGTATTGCTTTTCGATTTTTGAGACCACGTTTCAATCACGAAGTTCAGTACAGATCGTCTGTCTTGAAAAACAATTTCATGATATTGTTCTCGATTGGTCCGAAAGCGTCGCAACCACGAAAGAAGTGACCTCCTCTTAAGGCCATAGTCATACCATTCGGGCGCTCGTCTATCGCAAAAGCCCCAGAACCATTTCCAGTACGAGGCACGCTTTGAATTCTCAGTACTGACTGCGACAGCTCGTCCCTCTGCTTCCTTCAGCTCCGCGACTTTCTTCCGCCATCTCTTGAAAGGCGCTCGCAAGCCAAATCGTTGAGCTTTTAATTCATTCACAGCAGTGATCTCACGCCAGGCGTTAAAGTACTTGATACTCAGAACATGACGCCGGGCCGCAGAAGTACGAGCAGCTTCTTCTGAGGTGAGTTGAGCCCAATGTGTGAAGGCCTTTGTCATCAAATACAAATCCCGAGCGCGGTTGGCCCGCTCGTCTAAGTGTTTAAAAAAACGCTCTGTTCTAGCTTGATGGTGCTGTTGTTGGATTATTGCTCGCCATGGCTCAAACGCCTGTCGCAATAACGTGTTACGATCCCGACTGGTAGCTGTTGTTTCTCTGGTTTGACGTATTTGTCGCGCTTGGAAAGCACGCTTCAGCCACTGAATCATTATCTTGCGGCACATTGCCCGCTGTCGGTACATATTAAAAGTCGATGCATCTCGAAGTAGATCAGACAACTGAGGTCGGTAGAGAAGCTCTCGGGGGGCTTCCTCCTTTTCAAATGGGTCTTGCTCAAGGTCCTGGGTCATACTAGTTTGCGAGCCATCGGCCTCGGAACTTCCCGATGAGACTTCTGAGAGAGCGCGACGAGACTGCGCTGAAGCAATCATCCGCTGGGATCGGTCATTGTTAACTGCTGTACGGGCCATGAGTCCATTGGTCAACAAGGCAGGATCTTTATTCTCTTTATTGTCATCAGAGTCAAATCTGCTTATCAGTTGACGTCCGACAGCAAGAAATTGCGCAATTAACTGTGTGCGATCTGGCGATATAGCTCCTTGATTGTGGTTCGCGGCGAGCGTTGGTGATAATTTCGGTTTGTCAAAGTCGGGCTTCCCGATTTGAAGTCTCGACATAGATGACCGAGAACTCGGTCTCTCGATCTGACTTTTGGAAGTGGCATCATCACCAATATCGAGGGTGGTATTGAAAGAGGCCCGTCGCTTGGGCGTGATAGGTGTGCCATTCGCTCGAGGGCGTTCTTGTTCATGAGACAAGTTGAGGGTTCCATCTACAGACACACCGTTCTCCAAAGTCTCGTTGAATCCGGTTGTGCCCTCGTCTCCAAATTCCATCACGATTCCCATTTGTTGCAGCGCGCTCTCGAATTTGTCGAAGAGTGTATCGCCCTTTATGCCCTTGCCCACCATCTTGAATAAGAAGCGCTCACAGGCATGGCCTGGATCCGCATCAACACCATGCTCCTTAATTACATCATCGTAGGCGTCGAATAGCGCTCGGAGTGGTAGTTGCGCCACCACCGGTTTGCTCTCGGCGCGAATGACAACTTGATAGAGGAAGCCGACATCTAGAGGCCAAAGGCATGATTAGAGCCTTGTATACTAGCTTTCAGAGAGATCAACAATATCTTACCATCATCTGAGAGCGACGGGTTCTCCTCGGCGACGGCGCTTTGTTGAGAGGATATCTGAGGCATCGAAAATTCGCGACCTACGGCGCGCTTGTCGCATCTGGGTCAAAGTGCCGATAGATCAAACCAACCATCGCGAAGGCGGGTATGACCCGGTCGGAGAATAAGTGCAGCTATATGTCTGCGGTACGGCGACGATTGACTCAAAAGTAAACTGACTCCTTTGGCCTGGTTGACCTTCACCTCGGAATGTTTTGATTCGCGACGCAGCAATGCTCGAATGTCACGTGATACATCGCTGAGGTAATATAATTACTGCCTGGATATTAGGGTGTCAGTAATTCCATCCGTCCCAACGACTTCTCATTCCATCCAATTGTCAACAACTGATAGCTGCGTCTCATCGTAATGCCAGCACAGACTCGACCCGTTGAGAAGATTGCCAAGGCCACGGCCCAGTGCTCTGTGGAGGTTAGGGCTGAAATTCCTCAAGCGAGACTCTTAAATTGACATAGAACCCAGGCAGCCGCATACGGCAAATGTGTTATTGCAGACTATAGCACTGTGCACAAGGATATGTGTGCAAAGGAATTCATGCGGCTGAAAGACTGCTTCTTAGTGAGTGATTCCAAACGGAAATCCGCACAAACTTTGGAGGCTAATACATCCTAGGCTGCATCCAAGAAGGGCTAAAAAGGTCTTCACTAATTTATCTCCCTGAGGCGTGGTTTTGCATTTGCGGCGCACATGTTTTTCTGTACTATATGATCTTAGATTGAAATTCGTTTATACAATTCGTTTCTTTACTTTCTCAAAACTCATCATTCACGGCACATGCCTCCTGCAAACTGGATTCACTGCAAAAAGTCCACCGTGGCAAGGGCGTGGACCTTGCTAACATGCAAGTACTCATCAACAGATGCTGATTCGTTTGTAGCAGCCACTTGAAGTTAAATGTTATTAGTATTGAGTTTTTTTTTAGCATTTCCAAGATTTGAGTCATTGCACTTACTACCCTCGATGCTGCACCCATACACATAACCTGGAATGCCAGCATATCGATAATGTTTGCAATCGGTAGCACCCATTGATGGAATCAAGGCAGGGCGATTACCTCCATCCTCTTCAGCATTATCAATGAGATGCTGAACTATGGGATGGTCGATAGAGGAGAAGCTGTTTGGATTACTGGCAGCCTCGTGCTTCTCCAATTCAATCTTCGCCTCAGGGTAGTGCGGTATGATTGAGTCAATAACACGCAATACTTGATCCTCCACTAAGCCGATTGGGAGACGAATATCGATTTCAAAGTTACAAAGCTCGGGGATCATGTTGACTTTGAGCCCTCCTTTAATAGTACCAATATTGACAGTTGGACGAGAGATCACGGTTGATGTGCCTGGTCCCATCGCCCGATCCACCGCAGCAAGGGTCTCAGGATTCTTCAAATGTCTGTCGATCTCGGGTGGTGGAGCAGGATCAAGGGACTCAACTTGTTGAACCACCTCGGCCAGGAAACTAGTTGCGGTACGGATTGCACCTTTGCTACAGAATCATGAATTCAAGCCTTTGGGCATCTAGCACGGAGTAGTCGGATCTTACCTCAAATTCAGGTAAGCTCCCAATGCCCCCTTCGTAGTGACAGATCCTGACATCCTCAATGTGCCTTTTTCTGAAAAACGAACCGTATGTCCGGTTGGCTCAGCACTGAGCATAACGTCGCCGCCCCATCGCTTGGAATCTTGTCTAATGAGGTACTTTGTCCCCCATCGGCCTCCTGTCTCCTCGTCCGCTACCGTAACAAGTGCGACGCTCCCACAGAGATGTTCTTTGTGTGCGAAAAGAGCGGCATATGCAGTAACTAAAGATGCCGTGCCAGATTTCATATCGACAACTCCTCTACCATGAACACGGCCACCCTCGACATCCCCGGACCAAGGATCACGAGTCCAGCCATCGGTGTTTTCTGGCACGGGAAAGACATCCATATGACCATTTAGAACAACACGTGGGCCAGGGCCTACGCCGCCCTGGAATTCGCTAACAACATTCTGAAGGCCTGGCTGGGCCTCAATGACCTCAGAAGGGATTCCGTGGTCCGATAGATATTCAACCAAGACCCGAGCCGCTGCTACTGTGTTTCCCGGGGGGTTAGGAGATGCAGCTTGTACAAATGACTGCAGAAGCTTGATCTGTTCATCCTTGTTTGCATTCAAGGCAGCTAGTACCGATAATTTGGTGGACATATTGAATAAATACTTCCCACAATTCGTGTCTGTTTTTGGCTTCAGATCAATTTTCAGATCGAATGAGCACTTACAGGAGTCAGAAATGTATTTGTTAATTTCAAGTATCATGAGTCATGCGCTGACAATTGAACCATCAAAGTAAGCTTTCAAGTGGGGAGAGGCGGGCACCGAAATAGGGATAACTTAGACGCAGTGGTGTGATCGCGCCGCAGATCCTTGGGGGGAGGTGCATAATGTTGCTCTATGCTCAAATTAAACAATCTTCCTTTCCGGATATTCTCACTTAATCTAAGCATGGATATTCTTTTTCAGGGTTCTCTCAAACATAGTACAAGAACATTGAACATTACGATATTCTGTAATTTCTCGCAGGAAAGGTCCCAGACACCACCCGGGAGATCCATTGTGGTTGAAGAAGCACAAACTTGAAAATAACAAAGAAAGAAGAAAATTAGGTGAATTGTAAGAGCTATGAGGAAGTATATTCATGGATTCCATTCAATCTATTATTAAGCCAGGCAGCCTGAGCTGCATTGTACGTGGGTCAACTTGTTTACTTCAAAGCGGCAAAGGCAGGGGCAGTCTTGATGAAGTCTGCCCAAGTGGTAGGTGCTTCATCGAGTATCTGGGACTGTTAGTATAAGTCTCGCTGGATTGTTAATATGAGGTCTGAACATACCGAAAGACTTGGCTCAAGAGCCTCTCCGCCATAGTAACCGAATTCTGGAAGAAGGCGCATGTTTTGGAGCAGCTCCTCCTGAATATGTTCAGGAGCGCCAGTTGAACCAACAATCTCCTTGAAAACTTGATGAGGAAGCTCAGAGTAAGATGCATCCTTACCTGCCTCCGGGTACTGTGCCTTGAATGCATTGAGAATCTCCGCAGGAGTAGTGTAGGCCGTCGCACCAAGAATCTGCTTGCCCAGTGTCTCGATTTTCTTCAGAAAGATGGCCTTGACAAATTTACCTGTGTCGGCTTCGGTAGCAAAGAGAGGAACTGGCGCATTATCTGGCATAGGCAAAGCAAGGCCCCAGCTACCATTTGATAGTTCACGCAGGCTTTGGCCAGGAATGTTCGCCATATAGAAGCCGGGAAGGAAGAAAGTAGCTGGGACGCCAATTGAACGAATGTATTCCTCTACGGCTGCTTTTCCATCAAAATGGTGTACAGCAGGAAGGACACCGTTGCTTACTATATCGAGTTAATTAACTCTGTCATAGACTTGTATTACAGATAGCGGGACTTACGCTTTGTGACGTTAGGCAAACTGCTCCAGACAAGATGCTGGACATTTTCCTCCTTGCTGGCATTGGCAATGTTCTTGCCTTGAGAAATTTCGATGTCTGAGTTAGATGTTTCCCAAAAGTTTGTGACAGCATAAACTCCGTAAGCGCCTTTCAAGGCTTTTCGGAGAGTCTCTGGGTCATCAAGGTCGGCCTTCGTGAACAATCGCGTTAGTTTTCATTTGCCACATGTATATAGTGCTGTAACATACAGTGATAACTTCAGCTCCCCTATGAGCTAGTGCTTTGGCCTTGTCCTTGGATGGATCTCGAGTGACAGCCTTGATATGGAACTGAGCAGCAGCTTTGGAGTCTCCCAAGATGCTATTGATAACGGAACCGCCCTGGTTGCCGGTAGCACCAAAAATAACAATAGTTTGCTTCGACATATTAACAAGTAATAGGATATTGTAAAGATATCTCTTGGAGGAGTTTTGACAAAGAATTGGTTTGAACTTTTCGTATGTGTGTGTATCCAAAGTCACACCAGGTGGAATGTTCAAGCCTTAAATAAGAGCGTTCGACACAACGTTCGACACAACGTCGTCGAGTTTAACTGTACAAAGTCTACATTCTCAAGTTAATCTCGATTCTTGAGAACAATGCTATGCAGCTACGATTATGAATCTCGGTCCGAATTGGGATTGATGATTCAAACATTCGTTTGTAGCCCGAACTTCTGCCCGCTTACACAGTCGGCAGAAACCAGCCCCCGAACGTCCGAACAGCCGTTGGGACCAAACGTCTCCTTTGGGGCTTTTTTTAGGTTATTTCACAGCCACTGGGGCTTTGGGGCTTTACTGATTTCCTATCGGCTTTTAAAAAAAATAATTTCCAAAACTACGAGTGTGGCAGCTCCAGGAGGCACAGGTGGCAGGTGCAAGAAGGTTCACCGTCGATCTGACGAGACTTTACGCTTCATACGATCGCTATGATAATATCCTACCATGTATCGCCACAAGAACCAGAGGAATGTGCTCTCCGTAATGGTAAATTTAGACTTCAAAATCATACTTTTTTTTTTATTTAAAATTGATAATGAGAATGAGCAGACATGTATCTACATATGAATAGGAGTTTATTCCCTATTTGCCTTGGATGCCATAATTGTCGAGAATTTACAGCTTGACCAGACGCAGTAGGAAAGTGGCGTTTTGAACCTCCTGCTCTTCATGTGAGATAGTCCCTTCTTCGTCGGCAGCAGGGGTTTTTCCGTCGACCAGAGCACGCTCGTCGAGGGGTCGACGCACAGCCTTTTCAATAGCCGACGACTGGGACTTGAAGGCTTCACCGAGACCAACGTTTTCTGGATCAGTCAGAACAGTGTACTCCATCTTCACATCATCAGTGGGAACCAGTCCAGCCTTCTTGCGAAGACGTTGAATACGGTTAATAATTTCACGGCCAATACCCTGGTGAGCCAATTCGGGATATAAGTTCGCGTCGAGGATAGTCAAGACATCGGCATCAGTGTTGGTCTCTTTACCAGAAGACTCGGTGTCCTCTTTGACGTCTCGCTTCACAACAAGATCACCTTCAACTAATTCAATACCATCAACGGTGATCTTTCCGTTGGTGAGGTATCCCTTTGCATCGTCACTAGATAGAGAAGGCAGGGCCTTCTTCACCTTTTGGACGTCCTTCTTGAGCTTTTTGCCCAGAGTTGGCCAATCAGCGTTGACACTGTATTGAACGTTGTACTTGGCCTCGTCGCTCGAAAGCACAAGGTCAAGGATATTGAGCTCCTCCACAATGTAACCTTCGAGGGACTTGACATCGTCCAGATATTGGCTGTCGTTGTGGATGACAACGAGAGACTTGAGGGGGGTCTTCAGGCCAATGGATCGACGCTCACGAGACACACGACCAAGTTCAATTACCTTCTGCATACGCGCAACGCGGCGCTCCACAACTTCATCGAACAGCTCTTGGCGGACAGTGGGGAATGGGAGGAAGTGAACACTGCGGCTATCTTCTGCCCGCAGCGATTCAGGGATGTGTGGAAGCAAACGCTGGTAGATATTATCGGTGATGAAGGGAGTAAAGGGAGCCAGACCCCGAACAAGGGTATAAAGGACCTCGAATAGAGTGTTCAGAGCATGTAATGTATCATCCACGCCGTTCTCACCCTTGAGACGCTTTCTGTTGAACCGAATGTACCAGTTGGTCGTGTTTTCAATAAGACCCAGAACTGTGCGTTCTTTTTAGTATATGACTTTAAACTCTGCAATATGAAATGTTACTCACGTTTTGGTACGACAGTATAAAGTCTGTAAGCTTGCATTTCCTGATTCACGTATAATATCAGGCTTTGGGTGGTTGCAAGAATCCACCTATCCATGACATTTGTGTTGGTAGCCTCTGCCTTGGGATCGAAAACAAAGTCGACGTTAGAAACCTTCTTGATCAAGGCTACCTGGCCCTCGAAGAATTTGAAGCTGTTCCACAAAGGCAAAAGCACTTTGCTGACAATCTCTTTCACACCGCTCTCCTTGAACCTCAATGTCTCCGCACGAACCTTTAATTAACAATAAGTATACAGCTCTACTATAGGCTCATAATAGGACTTACCACAGGGGAGTTAATCATATAGAGCCGAAGGGCGTCGCTGCCGTATCGATCCATCACCAGAGAGGGATCTGGGTAGTTTTTCAACCGTTTGGACATTTTTTTGCCATCCTCAGCAAGAACAATTCCCTGAACAGAAAAATTAGTATATTCAGTTCAGCTACAACAATGGGAGAGCACTAACATTGACGATGACGTTTTGGAAAGGTAATTTGCCGAACAAATGAGTTCCAAGAACAGTCAATGTGTAGAACCAGCTATCAGAAAGTTAGCAATGAAAAGAATAATTTCCTCGATCAATATGCGATCAGAACTGCGTACCCTCCTATCATGAAAATTAGTCATTGGCTCAATATCTCGAGGGAAAAGGGGTAGACTTTACGGGTTTGGTCAAGGCCCTCGGCAATAAAGTCGCCTGGGAAACTTTGTTCGAATTTATCCTTGTTCTCGAAAGGATAATGTTGAGATGCGTACTTTGAAACAGTAAGTAAGCTTACTTGCAAACCATTTTACAGGAAAACTTACTGGCATGCTTCCAGACTCGAACCAGCAGTCAAAAACTTCAGAAACCCTGCGCAATTGACCTTTTCCTTGCTTACTTGGGATGGTAATATCGTCCACCTTGTCCCGATGAAGATCAAGAAGTTCTCCTTCGTAGCCACTCAATTGCTTGAGTTCTTCAGCGCTTCCAACGGCGACAATCTCCTTGAAGTCATCACTGACCCACAAAGGAAGAGGTGTGCCCCAGAATCTGTTTCTGGAGATGTTCCAGTCGTGAGCATTCTGGATCCAACTGGCAAATCGTCTATCCTTGACAAAAGATGGGACCCAGTGTGACTCCTCAATTCCTTCGAGCATCTTAGGAATGATGGGCTTGATCTTGACGAACCATGAAGGCACAGCTCGATAGATCAAAGGAGTGTCAGATCGCCAGCAGAAAGGATAGTAATCTGGCTATCCACAAGAACACGACCAGTACTCTTCAGGTATTTGATAATCGCCTTATCGGCTTCCTTCACGTGCTGTCCAGCGAAATCACGAACTTCTGCGGTGAACTTACCAGTTGGATCGACAGGATTTGGTGCAGGACGTTCGGGTGTAATGACTTCATGTTTCACAGCCACTTGGTAATCCTCCTCACCGAAAGCAGGAGCTTGGTGTACAATTCCCACACCCGCGTCAGCGGTGACATACTCATCATTCAAGACTTTGAAGCCGTAATCCTTGAATTCATCGTAGAAGTAATCGAAGAGAGGCTGGTATTTCCAGCCTAGCATATCAGATCCCTTTAGCTTTTGGACAACCTTGTACTTGGCCTTCTTTGGGTCCTTGTAGATAGTGCGCAGGAGAGCCTCAAGGAGGATGTATTGTTTCTTAGTTGCCTCGTCAAAAATCTTGACATACTCAAAGTCAGGGTGTGCACATAAGCCAGTGTGAGCTATTACAGTCAGCAATGAACAATGAGGAATTTTTGTCACAAATACATACATGGCAATGTCCAGGGGGTTGTAGTCCATGCCAATAGACATGTTTCTGGGTCGTCAACCAGTGGGAAAGTCACGACAACTGCTGGGTCTTGCACATCCTTATAGTTTTGTTGAGCCTCAAAGTTGCTAAGAGGGGTGTTGAGCGCAGTCGAGTAAGGCATGACCCGGTAGCCTCGGTAAACTAGACCCTTGTCGAAAAGCTCCTTGAAAACCCACCACACGGACTCCATGAAAGATGTGTTCATGGTCTAGATTCATCGACAGGGTTAGATATGTGTTTGTTCCATTTAAAGCACGGCTGTTAAATGGCATCATCATTGGCATTGAGCACACGAAATAACACACACCTTATAGTCATTGTCAAAGTCGATCCAACGACCAAGTCTCTCGATTGTCTAAAAGTGACATTAGTTTCTGCGCGGTAAGCATCGTAGAGAGAACCAACTTGTCTCCATTCTTCGCTGAATCGCATGACAATAGCTCTACATTCAGCATTGTATTGTGCAATTCCAAGCTTCTCAACGGCCTCGAGACCACTCATACCGAGCTTCTTGTCAATTTCGTATTCAACTTCGTCAAGTCAGTCTGTGATGTGCGTATCTCAGCCGGGTGGGTCACTAACCAGGAACACCGTGTCTAAGACAATATATCAGCTTTGTTTGGTCCGCATTGTATGTATATGAGATAAACTTACGTGTCCCATCCGAATCGTCGTTCCACATGATAACCATTCATGCTCCAGTATCTCGGAATGATATCCTTGATGGTAGACGCGAGCAAGTGACCGTAATGCGGAAG
The DNA here is from genome assembly GCA_002153405.1 of Mycosphaerella populi pn0402. Taxonomy (NCBI): domain Eukaryota; kingdom Fungi; phylum Ascomycota; class Dothideomycetes; order Mycosphaerellales; family Mycosphaerellaceae; genus Mycosphaerella; species Mycosphaerella populi. The sequence continues at coordinate 92,600 of KZ119594.1, forward strand.
ACCTATCAACGTTCTTGTTAGAGTATATTTATGTGGAAGTCTGTTCCAAAATACGCACCGGTAGCGAAGGGAGGACCGTCGAGGCTGAATAGCAAATACATGTTAGCTGATGTTCGCGGAGCTTGTTGCTTATATTGATTCATCGCATGCACGACACGTACAAAGTGAATGGTTTGCGGCCTTGCGACAGCTCGACCTGTCGCTTGAAGGCATCAATCTCCCTCCACCGATTGAGGATGACCTCCTCCTCGGCGGGAAAATCGATAGACATGGTGCTTTGCTGGAGGAATGTAAGTTCCAAGTTGGGGTTACAAAGGGCCGATAAAAATAAGTGACTCACCCCACCACCATTTTGCCCGTGTGCGTGCCTTTACCGCCCTGGCGCTCCACCGCCTTTGAATCACCCCGCTACGCGTCTTCTCTCTGGCCCTGGAGATGTAGTTAGATCTTTACTAACTACCTTCACGGTTTTTGGAGCCGATGTGTGTTGCAACAGCTTCAGACAGGCTGCATGCGATTCGTATGTCGAGATAATCTTCCTCTAGCTCTTTATACATTTCTTTATCGTGCATAGCCTCCTGTACAAGGGCTATGTCGAATCCACTACGGAGTACTTTAAACATGATTATACAGATTCCTAAATCAGGCGGGACTTAAGATTGAAGTACAGTTGATTGAAACTATCTTAATCTTATTCGTTTACATGCCGGGCATACAAAAATTCTGTGGGTGAAGACTGCCCGATGTAGGAAGGATACAATCATGACATCTCATAGTTGTTGATCGCGGTCTGAGTACCAAATGGCCTGTCATGTTCATAATAATTGGTCAAGTTCGGGCTGCGAGATGTGATATATACGAACAGCACGATAGACGCTCTAATCTACATCGTCATTTTCATCCTCGTCATCATCGTCTTCATCCTCGGAAACTTCCTCGCCAAGTTCTTTCAGACGTTTCTATAGTAGAATGTATGTTAGCTTGCTTTTACGTGGATATTATTGAACAATGCGATGTCAATTTTACCTTCTGCTCTTCGCTCTTTGCCTCTAAATCGCCGAAAACGAGTAAAAAGTCATCAAGCTCTGCCTGCTTTGCATTGCGAGCTTCATCTTTTTCTTTCACCTCGGTTTGGGCCTTCATAAGCTGGTCCTGTACTTGCTTGAGTGTGTCTGCTGCTTTTTGAGCTTGGGCTTCGGCTTCTTTTGCTTTTTTCTCAGCCTCCTTTGCTTTGCGTTCAGCCTCTGTGGCGCGTTTCTCCAACTCGGAGGCTTTTGATGAGAGGTCCTTCTTGACAGCATCCACTTCCTTCGCAGTCTTCTCTTGGGCCTGAGCCAGGTCAGATTGGAGAGTCTCATTGGTTTTCTTTAGTTCGGCAGCCTCGGACTCGTGCTGTGCTTTGACTGCACTCAAACTAGATTCGAGTTTTTCGAGTTTGCTCTTGTAATCAGACACTGTTGTCTCATGGTCGCTTTTGGTAGTAGCAAGAGTTGATTTCAAAGTTTCGATATTGCCATTATAGGCGGCTGTGCTTGATTCATTATCAATCTTAGCAGATGCAAGGGTAGATTCTAAGCTCTGCAACTTCTGCTGGAAATCGGCCACTTGCGCTGCATGGTCCTCTTTGGAACGGCTAATGATGCTTTCAAGCTCTAGAATTGTTTTCTTGAATCCAGCGCTATCACCAGAGTTTTGCTGCTGTAATTTTGTGATTTGAGTCTCCAAGCTGCGAACCGTCGATTGCAAACCAGCAGTCTCCTTCTCATGATTATCTCGTACCCTAGAGCTCTTGGTTTCATACTCGGCGGCAGCCTGCTTAAGCTGGTTGTCGATAGCGCGTAGCTGCTCACTATGTTGTTTGAGCAGTTCATTCTTTGCTAGTTGATTTTTTTCTTCAAGCCTGGACAACTCTTGTCCATGAGAATAATGTAGAGTCTGCTGAGCCTGCTGAGCCTTAGAAAGCTCCCACGAATTTGACTCCTTAGTCTTGCGATGGTCTGACAGTGCTTGGTCAAGTTTTCGCTGGACATCGACAAGATCGCTTTCTAGCTTCTGAATAGATTGACTTCGGTCTTCAAGCTCAGCACGCAATGAATCTACAAGATCCCGTGATATGCCTTTCTCAACTCCGTTGGCCACAACGGAAATTTCGAAGCCTGGCTCGCGATCAATCGCGCGGGTTAAACGACTAAAATTGTCTTTAAGGAACTCCACAAATGAACGATCAAAAAATACTTCAGGGAAGCCACCCTCAACTTGCCCAACAGCTGTCTGGGGAAGTACTTCAAAATCACGAACCAAAGGACATTCTCTGAGTTTGGTAATTTTGTCAATGTATTGTTCCCTTCCTAGCTGCTCAAGAAGCAGTTTGTGTAGGGTAACTCGAGGGATTGGAGAATCCCTTGTCGAAAACTCATATATGATGCCCAGTAGCGCAGTGGAAAGACCAGGTATCAATTTGCTTGGGGTTCTCTGATGCTTGATCTCTTGCAGGAGAGTTTGAATTGAGCTACCCTCTCCGAGAAAGTCATTGACAACATCGGGGTCCTCGAATAGCCAACCACAAAGGAGCATTAGATAACCCACAGTGATTCTTTCGTCATCTCCACGTTGTAGGCCGGTGATCAAGTTCCCGACGACAGACTGGACACTTGTCACAACTTCTTCACCATTCTCAGCATCGCCTTCGGTGACTTTCATAGCTGTAGCCTTTGCCTCAGAATCGTCAGAGAGCAAATGAAACATCAAGACACATGCCATCCAAACTTGATATGGATCCGCATTTCCGCGCGATTCAGGGGCGGTAAGTAATACCGACATGATATTGGGAATTCGATCTTGTCCGCTGATGTGACCATCTATAGCGCGGCGAAGTACGTGCATGCGAATCCCAGGATGGTGAGCGAAGAATGCCTTCATGCACTCGCAAGCCGCCAGCCGAGCATCTAGCAGGTTGTTGGGAGAGGGTTCAAGGCTCAGCTTCAAAAATGCTTCAATCACGTTGATTCGCTCTGGCTCCACGTTGCCGTTGGTAACAGGGTCTTTTGGTTTGTGTGAGCCCCAAACAACCTCGATATCACCAAAACGTTCTTGAAGTGGTGAATTTCCACGGATAAGATCTGCACAAGTAGCTAGAGCTTTCGAAGTAACGCTTACACTGAATCTTTGGCCAAAAGCAATACTAAGCACCTGCTCAGTGACGCCATGTTGCCAAAATGCTGTCTGGTTGCTAGGTGTCCCCTTACCACCACGAATCAAAAATAATTGAATTATTGTCAAAAGGCCCCAGACATTCTTGTCCCGGTGGACTAATGTCCATTGTGGTGGAGTCTCCTCGCCCTCGTGCTCAAGTTGGCATTCAATAAGCAGCTTTGTGACCTTCGGGACGCACCCGGTCTCCCGAAAATAGGATTGGTTTGAGACGTTGTACCTCAGGAGGTGCGCGAGCAACGATAGACAGTCTTCAACGACTTCAGTGCCAAGTGTCAATGACCCCTCGGCTTCGATCAAGGAGAACAAAATCTCGAAAGCATTCTCGAATGCAACAAGCTTTTGCAACTCTTCCGATGCGGGGGTTAAGGCGATGAGTAAGATAAGGGCCTCTGTAGGGGTTAAGAGGTGCCATGAGTTAGCGTTGTACGATGGAAAACATGGGAAGGGGGCAAAACAAGCTCACCATTTCGAACTGGCTCTCTTGAATCCGTTAACACATTCACGAGTCTCGAAATCCCCAATGGAGCCGTAAATATGCATTCCTGTGTTCGTTCGGGCCTCGCGCCAGAGATAAGGGACATCAATTGAAGAGAATACAATCGGGAATAAAATTCTTTTGTTTCCAAAAGGTCTAACAGAATTGTGATATTGTCTTGTCGCTGGGTGAATTCGTCTGCCAGCCAAAGGGCAATTTCATCTGAAGCTTCAGGGCTTGCCTCGTCAGGAGTAAAGAGCATTAAAAGGGTCTCGAGGACCACTTTAGTGGTGTCGACATCTTCGCCATCATTGCGAAGAGTGCTTATCAAGGATCGCAACCCTCCAGAAGCAACAGATGCTGGGTAGAGCTTCGCAAAACTTCGTAGACCCTGAATCGCGGCCCGTCGATCTTCCAATAACGTGGCACTTTGGAGCCTGCTGCTCAGGATATCGATGGTGTCCGTGGCCGTTTGCTTGGCCGGAGCCTGCGATTCAAGGATTCGGAACATCGCAGGATCGTACTATCATGGTCACCACCGACCAAGGGCGAAACAATTGGTAGGCATCAAAAGAAAGGCCAAATAAACAGTTGTGGCAGCGCCGAGGGAGATGATCGTTTGCAGTAAACCTGACCGCCTGGCCTGCATCAATCATACCGCCTTCCGCAATTGATCCAACAGATAACTGGGCTCATAGCTTCTCTGTATAGCAAGTTTCATATTCTTCGACTCGAGATGAAATAAATTCTAGCGTGACTTAATATGGAGTACCCTCACGGTCAAACCAAATCCAAATCACACCCCCAAAATGAGAGGTGACAATATCTTGGGCAATATCTCCAGCCAACCCAGCGGATCCATACACGCATGACTAAGAATATCTGGACCTAAACTCGCCGCAGAGACTTTTCAGTTCTCTTAACATCCGCACTCGCGCCGCGATTCTTCACGCGGTCGCATATCTGTTTTCGCTTGCCTAATCGTGGTGTCACAAAATATATTGCATTAGATACCCCTTCCAAGTTGGGTTGCCGTGCTTCCGAGCACTATCCCGGCTGTGGTCCGCCGGTCAACAGCAGCAGTTGTTGCATTCGAACACCGCGCCGAGTCTACAAGCTTTGATCCCCAACAAGTCGTCGCATCGCCAATATGGGTGTCCCCGCGCTTTTCCGATGGCTTTCGAACAAGTATCCGAAGATTATCTCTTCGGTGATTGAAGAGTTGCCGCAAGAAGTGAATGGAGAAGAAATCCCGGTTGACACGACGCGCGCGAACCCCAATGGAGAAGAAATGGACAACCTTTACCTAGACATGAATGGTATTGTCCATCCCTGTACCCATCCTGAGGGACGGCCTCCCCCAGCCAACGAGCAGGAGATGATGTTGGAAATCTTCAAATACACTGATCGTGTGGTCAATATGGTCCGGCCAAGGAAGCTTCTCATGATTGCTATCGGTAAGCCCTATTACTCTGATCTCGCATCTGAATCTTTATTTTTACTTAGAAGTTGTTACATTGTTACTAACTGAGGCCTATTACCTGCAGACGGTGTTGCCCCGCGAGCGAAGATGAACCAACAGCGTTCACGTCGATTCCGATCCGCGCAAGAAGCAAGAGAAAACGATGAGAAGAAAGAGGAGCTTCAAAAGCTTCTCGCTAAGCAGCAAGCTGCGAAGGGTGCCGAGGCGGTCATGCAAGAAGAAGCAGTCCAGAAAACATGGGATAGTAATGTCATCACTCCTGGAACACCTTTCATGGACATACTTGCCGCTTCGTTGCGCTATTGGGTAGCATATAAGCTCAATACCGATCCTGGATGGGAAAATCTTAAGATTATCATCTCCGATGCTACTGTTCCTGGTGAAGGTGAACATAAGATCATGGAATTTGTACGATCACAACGAGCCTCTCCAGAGCATGACCCAAATACTCGCCATGTCATCTACGGTCTGGTAAGTTACTATAACTGTCCTTTCTTTGCCCTTTTGATGTGCAGCAAGATGCTACGGTTTAAGCGGATCAAGAGCTGACTCCAGATATTACAGGACGCTGATTTAATCATGCTTGGCCTTGGTACTCATGAACCGCATTTCCGGGTCTTGCGTGAAGATGTGTTTTTTCAAGAATCCAAGCCTCGAACCTGCAGATTATGTGGACAGCCTGGACATAAAGCTGAAGAGTGTACTGGAAAAGCGAAAGAAAAGACTGGCGAATTCGACGAGAAGCAAAATGCCACTCCGCTCAAACCCTTCATTTGGCTTCATGTTGGGGTTCTTAGAGAATACCTTGCTGCTGAGCTACATGTTCCTAATCAGCCCTTTCCATTTGATCTTGAAAGAGCGTTGGATGACTGGGTTTTCATGTGTTTCTTTGTCGGAAATGATTTCCTGCCTCACCTACCTGCGTTAGATGTTCGTGAAAATGGCATTGATACACTACTTGCCGTGTGGAGAGACAATATTCCAGCTATGGGAGGTTATCTTACACAAGATGGGCAGGTCAACTTCCCAAGAGCGCAGTTGATTTTACAGGGTGTTGCTAAACAGGAGGACGCTATTTTCCGACGCCGGAGACAAACAGAAGAAAGGAAGGAAGCCAACAACAGAAGAAGAAAGGAGCAAGACGCAGCTCGCGAAGAAGAACGTGCCCGAAAGCGAAGACGAAGCTCTCCTACCTATGATCAACCACAAAATAGGTCTCGTGGCGGTGGTGGTGGTAACGATGGTCCACCACCTGGTCTGGAACTTATCACCCCAGGCCGTGGTCACCTGGCAAAGGAGACAAGAGAGTTGACCCATGACATGGTTACTAACAGAGGTAATATATATCGTGCCAACATGGAGAATAAGAGCGCAGCCGCTGTTTTGAAGAGTAGACTCATGAAGGGGTCGCAAGATGACTCCCCGGCAGAAGTAGCGGCTTCGGCAAGCAATGGTTCTACCGAAAACGGATCGGCATCAAAGGAAGGCGCTGAGCCAACATCCCCATCTGTTCTTGGTAAAAGAAAGGCTGATGAGGGAGAAGAGGAGACCGAAAAACAGGATGAAGAAGCCGGAACTCCCGGCAGAGATTCACCTCCTCCCCCTCCCCCAAAGCCTCAAAATGATGAACCTCCTCCAGATACCGTGAAGCTATGGGAACCAGGTTATGCCGATCGATACTATGAGCAGAAATTTGGAGTCGATCCTAGTGATCATGAATTCCGCCACAAGGTTGCACGGGCATACGCGGAAGGTCTAGCATGGGTCCTCCTGTATTATTTCCAAGGATGTCCTTCATGGACATGGTACTATCCATACCACTACGCGCCTTTTGCTGCGGACTTTGTGGATATTGCTGATATTCAACTCGATTTCAAGAAGGGTCAGCCGTTCAGGCCCTATGAGCAGCTGATGGGTGTTCTACCAGCATCTTCGAACCACGCATTGCCAGAAGTATTCCACGATCTCATGAGCAATCCTGAAAGTGAAATTATCGACTTCTACCCCGAGGATTTCCCCTTAGACCTGAACGGAAAGAAATTCGCATGGCAAGGTGTGGTCCTGCTTCCATTCATTGATGAAAAACGTCTCTTGACTGCCATGGAAAAGAAGTATCCGCTCCTTACAGAGGAGGAGCGAAATCGCAATGCCCACGGCCAAGAAGTTCTGTTGCTCTCGGACCAAAACAAACTTTACCAAGACCTTGCGGCCAACTTTTACTCCAAGAAACCTGGCCCACCTGAATACAAACTGAATATGCGGGTCAGCGATGGGCTAGCTGGTATTGTTGAGCGGAATGATCTTTATATTCCCCACGGTTCGTTGGTTTCAAATCTGGAAGACTATGGCATGCCGGGTCTCGAGGATGACCGCAGTCTCACGTGAGTTTATATCCCAACCTTTGCGATGGAATACATATGCTAACAAAGCACTCCAGTGTCAACTACAAGATTCCTAAGTCTTCCCATCTGCATAAATCTATGCTTCTCCGCGGTGTCAAGTTCGCTACGCCTATGCTGAACTCAGGTGATGTCCGCGCTGTCCAAGGTCGTGCGCAGCATTCAGGCCGGTCGTTTGGCGGAGCTCCGCTCAACGGCCGAGGACGCGGCGGTCGTATGGATTACAGCGCATCAGATCGCCCCAATCCATTCGCGGCGCACCTCGACCCCCGATTCATGCAAGCTCCGCCATCCGGAATGCCAATGAGGCCTCCCGGTTGGGTCCCTCCTGGGCAGGGAGGTGGAGATTTCTCACGAGGCCCACCTCCACCCCAGCGTGGAGGTCATCAATATCATAATCAAGGATATCAGCAATACCCACAACAAGGATACCAAGGCCAAGGTGGATATGGTGGCAATTACAACAACTACGAAAATCACGATTCGAGAGGGGGCAGAGGCTCCTATCGCGGCAACAAACCACGCGGCCGGGGTGACCATTCCTCTAATTACCGTGGAGGGGGTGGTTATGGGCGTTATTAAGCTCATTCAGCATTTTCGTGGGTGCTCAAACTCCGGTCTACTTTGAGGTGTACGGAGTACTGAGTACCATTCACAAGAAATGAGGCTATATTCGGGTGTAAGAGCGGCGTTTCGGCGTTAGATAATGGAAAATCAGATTTCGTGTTTCTCTTTGAATCAGTTTACTCTTGACCATAGTAAGAAAGCAGTAGACCTAAGTTGGTTTCATTACAAGAAGGCTGGTACTAGCCTACCTAAAACTTAGTAATCATTCCTGTACATCCAGGTAAATGTGACTTGGTATGCATGCAGGAACTATCAATCGCAGCACTGGGGAAGATTAAAAGATTGTATGTAGGGAGTAGATGCCAAGTTATTTGTATTTGAACATTTGCCGGAGTATACTACGGAAGGTCCATGTGGATACTCAATACAAATGAAAGGGCATATAGAGCTACCTGATGAAGGCCCTAGGGGGAAATACCAGAGGCAGAATGAATTAATGATAATGAAAGAATGCTATCACGAGATATATGCTCAGAGAAGAAGGGGAAATCTGGCTGGAAGGTCTAAATATCCAGCTGGAGCGGAGATCTCTCGATCTCAATACTAACTCGTGCTTCTCTTAGTGGACAGTTCGCAGGACGACTACTCCTTTAGAAACCGAACGCTTTCCAGCATGTATTACCTGTTCTTTCCAGAGTTTTCCATATCTTAGGTAGATAGTAATCCACAGGCTTTTCTGAGGACATGCCGTAACTACTATCCGAGTCAACAGCAGCCCTTCAATACTCTCGGGGGTGCTTCGTATTGATATATGCAATCTCTCCTATACGTTAAAATTGCGGAAGCTGATACTTGTAAAACTTTTTTTTTCATGTTAATTACCATAATTTTCCAGTAACAAGAGGCAGTCCATCCTGTACACAACGACGCTCTACAGTATTTTTTCCCGTCTTCCATATTAGGTAAGATCTACATGCAGAACTATAGGCGCAAAGGATGTACGTTGAGAATGGTGGGTTGCACATGCGAGGGTGAAAGCCAATAATGGCAAAATAACTGATATTACAGATCACATATCTACATTTGATCAAATATTCGCCAGTAAAATGCTCTGGGCCTAGCTGAAACCTATATTCGGTAGCAATCCCCGGTGTAGTGCCACCCCAAGTCATTGAGTCAGAAGGCGGTCAATACTCACCGGCGCGAGATCGGAGGGGTTTTTCGATTGACTCAGGCCTACTTTCTCAATCCCAGCATCTTCCTGGTTGCGTTTACTGGGTAACACATCTGACCCTCGCTGCTAATTTCCAGGTAAGCATTGGGTTACTTCGCTCTTCCCCATTGACCACGGCCCTCGATCGCCCCGACTGTTGTGTGCGCACCTTGCATCGCTAGCTCCGCCGGTGGGGTTTAACCAGTCAAATTCCCTTGGAAGGTCACAAAGGACGTTATACTAACTTTTTTTCAAGCATGAATTGAGCAGAGACAATTGAACTCCGGATTAATCGTCAGACCTACACCTTTTCTCGCCACCATGAGTGAGCCCACCAAGATCAGCACGGGAGAGCATTGTTGCTGATTTCGGTCTGTGGCGCAACTTTGTTGCGACAGACCTGGTCAACAACTTGCCTTCCACTACCTATGTCCTTGTCACCGATACGAACCTTGGATCAATTTATACTCCCGCCTTCCAAAAGGCCTTCGAAGCTGTCGCTGCATCGGTCTCACCCGCTCCCCGTCTTTTGATCTACAATGCCGCTCCAGGAGAGAGTTCAAAATCCCGCCAGACAAAGGCCGACATTGAAGACTGGATGTTAAGTCAGAACCCGCCATGTGGCCGCGATGCAGTTGTAATTGCGCTCGGTGGAGGTGTCATTGGAGACTTGACTGGCTTTGTTGCGGCAACCTACATGCGTGGTGTTCGCTACGTGCAGGTGCCCACTACGCTTCTCGCAATGGTAGATTCTTCAATCGGAGGAAAGACTGCCATTGATACTCCACTAGGAAAGAACTTGATTGGTTCTATCTGGCAACCCTCAAGAATCTATATCGACCTTGAGTTTTTAGAAACCCTTCCTGTGCGAGAGTTCATCAATGGTATGGCCGAAGTGATTAAAACTGCGGCCATCTCGAGTGAAGAAGAATTCACTGCGCTTGAAAACAACGCAGATGCTATCTTGAGTGCAGTTCACAGCGAAGTGAAGCCTGGAAAAGGTCGTTTCGACAAAATTCGGGATATCTTGAAGGACCGAATCCTGGCCTCAGCTCGTCACAAGGCCTATGTTGTCTCTGCCGATGAGCGTGAGGGTGGCCTTCGTAACCTTCTGAACTGGGGTCACTCGATTGGCCATGCTATCGAGGCGATCTTGACCCCCCAGATTCTCCACGGAGAGTGTGTCGCCATCGGTATGGTCAAAGAAGCAGAACTCGCTCGTCACCTGGGCATGCTCAAGGGTGTTGCAGTCGCTCGTGTCGTTAAATGCATTTCAGCATATGGCTTGCCTACATCTATGAAGGATCCCCGTGTTCGTAAGTTGACTGCTGGTAAGCACTGTTCCGTTGATCAGCTCCTATTCAACATGGCTCTGGACAAGAAGAACGACGGCCCAAAAAAGAAGGTCGTCCTTTTGTCTGCTATCGGGCGCCCATACGAGCCCAAGGCTAGCACCGTCTCCAACCAAGATATTGCTGTTGTCTTGGCTCCTAGCGTTGAGGTTCACCCCGGTGTGCCAAAGACCCTCAATGTTACATGTGCCCCCCCAGGATCAAAGAGTATCTCCAACCGAGCTTTGGTTCTTGCTGCTCTTGGTTCTGGCACTTGCCGTATCACAAATCTTCTTCACTCTGATGACACTGAGGTCATGTTGAATGCTTTGGAGCGTCTGGGAGCCGCAACTTTTTCCTGGGAAGATGAAGGCGAGGTGCTTGTTGTGAATGGCAAGGGGGGTAACATCAACGCTAGCCCCTCGCCTCTTTATCTGGGCAACGCCGGTACTGCGTCCAGGTTCTTGACAACCGTCGCCACCCTCGCTAAGCCAAGCACTGTCAATGAAAGTGTCCTAACTGGTAACAATCGCATGAAGCAACGACCTATCGGAGACCTTGTTGATGCGCTGACCGCAAATGGAGCTGAAGTCGAGTACTTGGAGCGTAAGGGCAGTCTTCCCCTCAAGATCGCCGCCTCTGGTGGGTTTGCTGGGGGGAAGATCAACCTTGCTGCTAAGGTTTCTTCTCAGTATGTGTCGTCGCTACTCATGTGCGCTCCGTATGCCAAGGAGCCAGTCACCTTGAAGTTGGTTGGGGGCAAACCTATCTCCCAACCATATATTGATATGACGACCGCGATGATGAGATCATTTGGCATTAACGTAGAAAAGTCTGCTACTGAGGAGCATACTTATCACATCCCTCAGGGCAACTACGTGAACCCAGCCGAGTATGTTGTCGAAAGTGATGCCAGCTCTGCTACCTATCCCCTTGCAATTGCCGCTATCTCTGGCTCAACTTGCACTGTTCCCAACATTGGCTCTAAGTCTCTCCAGGGAGATGCTCGTTTTGCTGTAGATGTTCTGAAGCCTATGGGATGTACCGTCGAGCAGACCGATACATCTACTACGGTTACTGGGCCTAGCAGCGGAATCCTTCGCCCGCTGCCCAATGTTGATATGGAGCCAATGACCGATGCATTCCTCACCGCATCCGTTCTAGCAGCTGTTGCCCGAGGCGAAGGCTCAAACCACACAACTCGTATTTATGGAATCGCAAATCAGCGCGTCAAGGAGTGCAACCGAATCAAGGCTATGAAGGACGAACTCGCCAAATTTGGCGTAGTTTGCCGAGAGCATGATGATGGTCTTGAGATCGATGGAATTGATCGCCTCACTCTCCGTCAGCCTTCTGGTGGTGTTTTCTGCTATGATGATCACCGAGTCGCCTTCAGTTTCAGTGTTCTGTCTTTGGTCACACCCAACTCCACTCTCATCCTTGAAAAGGAGTGTGTTGGAAAGACATGGCCCGGCTGGTGGGATACTTTGAAGCAGAAGTTCTCCGTCAGCCTTGATGGCAAGGAACTCACGGAAGAGGAAATAGCTCTATCAACTAACGAAGAGAATGCAAACGCATCTATCTTCATTATTGGTATGCGTGGTGCCGGAAAGACTACTGCTGGTAGCTGGGTTGCCAAGAGTCTCGACCGTCCCTTTATCGACTTGGATACCGAGCTGGAGAAGGCGGAAGGCCTTTCCATCCCGAACATGATCAAAGAGCGTGGTTGGCAAGGATTCCGTGAGGCTGAACTTGCCATGCTTAAGCGCACATTGCAGGATCGACCCACTGGATATGTCTTTGCTTGCGGTGGTGGTATCGTTGAGCAAGCTGAGGCTCGAAAGCTTCTGACCGACTACCACAAGAATAAGGGCAACGTTCTACTGGTCATGCGTAATATCAAGGATGTCATGGACTTTTTGCAAATTGATCAGACCCGCCCGGCCTATGTTGAAGATATGATGGGTGTTTGGCTTCGCCGAAAGCCTTGGTTCCAAGAGTGCAGCAACATCCAATACCACAGCCAGCGTTCCGACAAGAAAGAGCTGGCTTTGGCATCTGAAGACTTCTACCGCTTCATGAAGGTCGTCACTGGCCAAGTGGATAATCTCAGTCTTATTAAGAAGAAGAAGCACTCTTTCTTCGTCTCTTTGACACTACCAGACCTAAGACAGTGTGCTGATATTTTGGGCGAAGCATGCGTTGGTTCTGATGCGGTGGAATTACGTGTTGATCTTCTTAAGGACCCTGCAAGCGACAGTGACATTCCATCCGTGGATTATGTTGTTGAGCAGATCTCATTCCTCCGTCGCCAGGTTTCTCTCCCTATTATCTTTACCATCCGTACCAAGAGCCAAGGTGGCCGCTTCCCCGACGATGCCTATGAAGCAGCCGAGCAACTCTATAGACTGGCTTTCCGCACTGGCTGTGAATTTGTGGATCTCGAGATTGCATTCCCTGATGAGTTGCTACGCACTGTATCTGAGATGAAGGGCAATTCAAAGATTATTGCTTCTCACC
>KZ119594.1:105824-120993 GCA_002153405.1 Mycosphaerella populi pn0402
ATGTCCTGGATCCCGTCTTACAATAAGGCTTTGGAATATGGTGATATCATTAAGCTTGTCGGTGTTGCCAAGACCTTGGATGATAACAACGCGCTCCGGAAGTTTAAGAATTGGGCTGCAGAAGCACATGATACTCCATTGATCGCTATCAATATGGGTGACAGTGGTCAGCTCAGTCGCATTCTAAACGGCTTCATGACCCCGGTTTCTCATCCCAGTCTTCCCTTCAAGGCTGCTCCTGGTCAACTCTCTGCTACTGAGATCCGCAAGGGCCTTTCATTGATGGGTGAACTTAAGGCACAACAGTTTGCGATCTTTGGCTCCCCAGTGTCAGCTTCGCGGTCACCTGCTCTCCACAACACACTTTTCGCAGAAACTGGTCTTCCTCATAAATATGGAATTTTGGAAACCACCAACGTCGAAGACGTCAAGGATTTCATCCGATCACCTGATTTCGGTGGCGCTTCCGTGACTATTCCTCTGAAGCTCGACATCATGCCTCTTCTGGACGAAGTGACCCAGGAAGCCGAGATCATCGGTGCTGTCAACACTATCGTTCCGAAGGAGGAGAATGGTCAGACACGTCTTGTTGGTTACAACACTGACTGGAAAGGCATGATCAACTCCTTGCGCCTAGAAGGGGTTTTTAGATCTACAGGTTCAGAAAGTGCTGTTGTCATTGGTGGCGGTGGAACCGCTCGCGCTGCCATATATGCCCTTCACCATATGGGCTTCTCTCCTATCTACGCAATAGGACGCACCGCAAGCAAGTTGGAGAGAATGGTTGAGACTTTCCCTACAAGCTACAACATTCGTATTGTGGACAGCCACGAACAATTAGACAGTGTTCCCCAGGTAGCTATTGGAACTATCCCTGCCGACAAGCCTATCGACCCCAGCGTTCGGGAAACTCTTTGCCACATGTTTGAGCGTGCTCAAAAAGCCGATGGCACTCTTATTGGGAAGACCAACGACAGCAAGACACCTCGTGTACTGCTCGAGATGGCCTATAAGCCTTCAGTCACGGCCCTCATGCAGTTAGCTGCTGACGCTGGTTGGAAGACTATTCCCGGACTCGAGGTCCTTGTCGGTCAAGGCGTGAGCCAGGTATGTTGTTTTGTGTGCGATGAGAGATTACTTTTACTAATCCTATTGAATAGTTCACTCACTGGACCGGTATCACTCCCTTGTACAACGTTGCTAGAGTAAGTACCGCAAGCCTTGGCGCCGTGTGACAATGAATCATGTCCTAACAATTTTCCTTCAATAGAACGCTGTTATGAGCACAGACTCGGCATGATTGAATGAATATCTTTCCCTTGGGATTTCTAGTCTTGAAAGCTTTGATGTGGCCTTCGGCCATATTCCTGGGATTGACTCAAAAAGAACGATTAGATATTTATGTGCTTATCGCGCGACCCCTGTACTTTGATGAAGACAGATGGACAAGAAGTTATAAATCTTACTTTCTTACATACGTACTGAATCATCTTCTTTTTTTTTTCTATGGTTAAAATGGATTCTCAAAGAAACCACATTCATTGTAACTCAGTATGGGAATCACATGCATCTACCAGTTGTCTTCTGGCATCATAAACACAATACTTGATCAAAAGTCCCTCGCCAGATTAAAGTTGTTAAACATTCTGTTAGAAATTACTGAGCCTTGACCTCCTGTCTTTTCGAGATGGTGAGCCAAACATCTCGCCAATATCCAACACCTCCCTTCACAGTAAACTTGGCTTCAGGTTTATCCTTGACCTGCTCCGGCTTGTAATGGCGGAAAAACTAAACAGACGATTAGTGAACTCTTTTCAGCTCTGGTTACCGTCGCAATTGATTCTTACCTGAAGAGGGCCTTTGAATAACTCCATCATTGCAATGTCTCGTCCAAGGCACACACGCGATCCATACCCAAACGCAAAATTGTACTTGTTGAATAGCTTAGCCCTCTCGGGATCCAACCACCGTTCCGGTCGGAATTCCTCAGCGTCCTGGCCATACAGCGCAGGGTCACGATGCACAATATAGGGATTGCACGAGATCTCTGTTCCAGCTGGCGCAAACTTGCCATAGAGTTCCAAGCCCGGCTCTGACACATACCGTGGGAAGATATTCGGGGCAGAAGGGCAAAGTCGCATTGTCTCCTTGACACAGCCCACAAAGAAAGGCAAATGCTCGAGGACTTCGTTGTACTGGGGAATCTCAGAGATAAGCCCCTTGGCGGAAGCATCGTCGATTTCATTCATCATGCGCTCGTAGGACTCGGGGTTGGACAAGAGGAATTGAATCAAGGCTTGAAATGCGGTACCAGTTGTGTCAGCACCGGCCAAAAGAACGAGCAACACTTCTGCGCGAATGTACTCAAGATCCAAAGCCTTGCCGTCTTCTGTACGTGCTTCGAGGAAGGTCTGCAGAAGGTCGATGCGATCGATCTTATCACCAGTGCGGATGGCATCGATACGCTCGCTGATGAGGCGATCGCGGAAGCGCATGAGAACACCAATGCCTGAGTCATCTTCAGGCTTTGCCACAAGGTATTTTTTCAAAAAGGTTGTCTTGATCCATGAAGTAAAGGGGTGGAGTCGTGCGAGCAAGCCGAATGCTGGAAGGCCGTCGTGGAATCCTTGGATCAAGCCCCCAATATCTTCACCCTTTTCAATAAATCCGAAGGCTGCGCCAAAGCCAATTTCACTGATGATGTCGTATGCCATGTATCTTTATGGTACATATTAGTACGATTTCATAAATAACCACAAAGTGATAAGATCGCTTACACTGCCCACCAAGCAAAGTCGAATGGCTCGCCAGACTTAGCAAATGTTTCGTCAAGCTTATCGCTCCACTCTTGGATTCTTGCATCAATCACAGGCTCCATTTTCTTAATGTTGGTGAAGCTATACTGCTTATTGTCAGCTTGCGTTTTTTTTTTTTTTTTTTTGTTTTGTAATATTTGGATTGTTGTGCTTACAGGCCCCGCAACATGCTTTCTATAGACAGCATGGGTTTTGTGGGATCTCATGTTGAATAGACTCTCATTCTCTCCAAAGCTGCCAGTTATATAATGACCCGTTTTATCGGCATTGCGGTGGTAGATTTCTGGGAGTTTCGAGTGGTCGTTCACTAGTAGGAGGGTTGGGGTAACGCGAACAACAGGTCCTATAGGAAATATCTGTCAGTAATCAAGTGAGAAATTGAGTACGCAGTGGATGATCACCGTATTCCTTGGACAACTTTTGAAAGGTCAAGTATTCTGTCTCCTTCAAGTTTTGTCCAGTAATCCATAGTCTGGTGACAGATGCCCAGAATGGACCAGGGAATGCTTTCAGAGGGTGAAAGAATCTGTAATAAATAATCTGGTAGACGAATTTGAAGATTATGTAGGCAAATAAAGATAACACAACATTCGTGACTGTCAGTAGCGACAGCACACCCTCTGCGAGACCCATGATTGTTGTTCAGGAACCAAAGCCCAGCACCACGAGAAGACCATCAGGAGGAATTATAAACGTCGCACATAATCAGGTCAGGCCATGATTGAGCACAGTCCAGTGAATATTAAGGGGCGCAAGATCATTGGCTAGTGGAATCAGCAATACAACTAATTCTTACTATGTCTATTTGCGGCAACAGTGAAGGCATTACATCTAGTCCAGTAGGTCCGGTCGTCTAGCAGATCCACCAGGCCTACTACGGGCCCCATACAAAATCTTTACGCGGGAGGCATCGCATCCTTCGGTGGTCGAGTCATGTTGCTTTTCTAGATCTTTTGCCCTTCCTTGCACAGCTATTCAGACGAACAGCTTATGAACATGGATATTGCGGGGATGGAGCTGACTTCACACGCTCACTCCCCCTGCAAGTGTCAGAATAGCCGTCCTGCCGTGCCATACTTGACACATGCAAAGCTGAGACATGCATCGTCTCGAACGAACTCTAGAAAGAAATGATCGACCATTTGCCAAGTCATATCCCTAGGAAGAATGTCCGTGCTGTCCCACACGACCAGGATTAAACAGCCCGACAGGTGATGGCGTCTGCAGCCCATGACGATCGGCAGCACTGCAGGTCCTTTTGTACATGTTCATTTGGTAGCCACTTAAGTACACGACCAAAGGATGCGCTTCCTCGACCCTTTTTTGAGCAGAGCCTTGTCGACTCCACTGCCGGGGCCATTGCGGTATCAGGCTAGAACATGAGCGGCTGCTCTCCCGTCTCCACCAAATCTGAGTCGATTATTGGGCAACCGGATGTCGCCACGCTATACTCCGTACAGTCTTAGGCTAACCTTGGCAGCTTTGTCAAACGTCTTGTCGTGAGCGTTCAATTTATGGCGAGTTGTCTGAGGAACTGGTTCTTAATACGTATGTTTTAGATGAATGTGGAGGACTCGGCGGCCCGGGGAACGAACAGCCTTAAAAAGCAAAAGTACCAACCTCGTTTTGTCTACGGTATATGAAGGAAAACCCCAGGCATGCGATCTTTGTGCTTTTGGTTTTCACGGCAAGGCCAGCTCCCTGGAGGAACAAGCCGTCAACGAGGAGACTCAATCGTCTCCACTACAGCCTGGAGCCTCCAGAGGCATCCTGAGAGAGTCTCGACCTTCTAGCATACTACATTGATGGCAGGGATCGGCTCACTGCTCGACTGCGATTATTTTTGTTCTTTGGTTACCGTTGAACCCCTAGCAATTTCCGCATCCGTGGCTACAGCTATGTTGATCTTCCTCCTACTAATACTACAACCCATATTTGAGCATCCAGGGGAGTTTCCTGTGCATAATCAGGGTGGAGAAGACTTGCGACGTTCGCTTTCGTATAAAGTGGCATACTCGAACAAATGCCAAGCTTAAGGACGAAGTTTACGATCCCTTCACGCATTGATCCGTATTGAACCTATGGGGAACCTGAAGAACTGTATGATCCATCACATCTGGATTGGACTGCTTATATTAACCACCGTTATGAGTGCACGTTGGAGGTAGTCCCCACGCCGTCAAAAATAGCACGCGAACTCAAACCGCTATTGACTTCTGTCAAAAAAATTTAAAAGTTTGCGGTTGTCTGCAAAGTTCTGGCCTTATCCAATTTCGCTTAGGCCGGGGCGGGTGAGCGTTGACCCACTTGCGCGCTCCAGCACGGCTCGGGAAGCAGGAAACCTCGGCCCACAGATCGATGCCGTTAGCTTGTACTCCAGAGATGGCTCACCGATGGCTTGCTGTGCCAGGGGGCTAGTCAATGATTTTCCAGTGGCTAATCCGGTGGAGCCCGTGGACCCTGTGGACTCCGGATTCTCCCATGGCATCAGATGAGGCTTGCGAAGGGGCGATCTGATCGCGTGAAACGGCGGCGTACGAAGATCCATGCTGCAAAGTCTGGATAGTATCGATATCTTTTTGCCTCCCAATTCTGATCGGATAATTCCTCCATACCACAGATAATTGACATCAAGCCTGGGAAATACAGTCCGTTGGTCACCTGGCAAGGTGATCCCTTATTACACTACGGACTAAATGATTAGAGCGATCTAGGTTATAAGTGTTGAGATTAGCAGGCCTACTATCGATATCAATATGAAAATAATGTCAAAAGCGCAGTCTTTTTCAGGGGCAAACATCAGATCTCCACTGCTGTTTAAACTCCAGTAAACTCCTTCATACTATAAAGCGGTTGTTATCTGCTTTAAGCTAAACCGCAAGAACAACTCAACCATCCTTGCAACGTATTGCACGGGCATCCATCCGTATATTCGAAGTATAGCCTTAAGACAATCTTGTTTCCATTAATCTTACAAGCTGGGGGATTAATATACACAACGGAAGAGAATGCAAGAGCCTGTGTACGGATTAGCTCGCCATCATCCCGTCCTTGTCCTCGTGTGGGGACCAATACGCGATCGAGTTGACATGAGTGGATCACATCCCCTCAGAATGCCTTCCAGACTCCTATTCACCAAACAGGGATCTAAATGGATCCTAATTTGCTTCAAGATAGTGGATCCTAGAGACTTCCCTTTTCACTTCGTACCGGCGTGCGGGCCTGGAACCTCATTGCTGCGCATTGCTAGCGAATACGAGCATAGGAAGTACCATCATAAAACTGGAGATTAAACTTTTGTGCCATGGATCTCTGACAGTGGGGTTCCCCCCCCCCCCCCTCTCCCCTGCCCTAGCCGTGGCGTTCTATGCTGCTCCTGTGCCTGCAGTGGGTTAAGATTTAGGTAGTTGATCTACAGTATTCCCAAAATAGGCAAAGGAAGTTCCACGTTTTTGAGATTTTTGAGACAAGGCTAGTCCTTTTTTGATTAGTAGCCACATACGAATTGCTTTGGCGAACGGCAAGAATCCTGGCAAAAGCCCCTGGGGTAGGGCCGGACATGGATGTTACTATTAAGGGTGAGATCCCTGCTAGACGAGAGTGGACCGCTCTAAGACTTCGGTCAAATTGGGAGCAAATCTCTTCTTTTCTGTAGCTCTGGATGAAATGCAAACTTCATGAGCTTCTTCTCGCGGCTTGTGTCTCCTTTGTTTCATATCTGATGCTGTCTGATGCTCTCCTTCAGGTGTTTGGTGGCAAATACGTCTAGGCTAAATCAAGACGCTTTCGCCTATCCATAATACTAGATTCGAGAATCTTCTGGCTTCGTTGAATTTGCTGGCCTTCACCATGGCAGGCGAACATGGCTCACAAGGCCCAGTGGTTGCAGGCATCAGCATTGCCTTTGCAGTATTGACATTTATTGTCTTGGGACTAAGGCTTTTTTCACGCATATATGTCCTGGGGAAAATGGGCATTGACGACTGTAGGTGAAACCATGAACATAAAGTTTCGACATTTTACTAACCATGACTACAGATCTAATTATTGGAGCTTCTGTACGCAGATTCCCTCATTAATTCGCAATATTTTGGCTAACATGGTTTATTAGCTCCTGGCTTGGGCATTTATCGCTGTCACTCTTGTTGGTAAGAGAACCTCGTGTTTTATGAAAAGGCTGAGCTAACTATTCATAGCTGTCAGTGATGGGCTGGGCAAGCACAAATCCGACGTCACTGATCCGAAAATGCTAATGGAGTATTCATTTGTATGTCCTCTGATGGTTTTCACTTCTCCCATGTTCATGATCCTAACTACGTCTAGGCTGTCTGGCTGAGCTCCATGTTCTATCTGGCTTGTCTCGGATTTATAAAAACCTCTGTTCTGTTTTTCTACACTCGACTTGGTGATCGCACACTTACTCGAATGTCCTATGTAATGGTTGGAGTCATCATATGCCAAGCTGGCTCATTCGTTCTCGTTGCAGCCTTTCAGTGCAATCCTATCAAAATGGCCTGGACAGGTACCGGTCCCGGAAAATGCGTTGATATTAATGTCTTCTATCTTTGCAACGCTGCATTGAATATATTCACGGACCTCTTGACCTACTCTTTGCCAGTTCGAGTGATCTTCAAACTCCAGATTCCACGAAAACAGAAGATCGCTCTGGTTTTCATCCTTTGTCTGGGTCTATTGTAAGTGAACAGGGCCTTTCAGTTATTCGTCTAGGCTAACAGATCTCCTTTTTTTAAGTGCCTGTGTTTCCTCGATTATTCGTATCACCTACATCCCTGGGATGCTCACCTCTGCGGATTCTACATACGCAATCAGTGGTGCCATGTATTGGTCTGTGATCGAAACCAATGTCGGCATTCTCGCCTCTTCAATTCCTTCTTTCAAAGCTATCGCATCACGCTTCCTGCCCCGCTTCATCGGCGAATATAGCAGCGGAAGGAAATACGGAGCCTGGTCAAGCCACAACCCTAGAAAACACGGCACTGGGTTCACTCGAGTGACGGACCCTGGCAATACTTCGAAATCGATGAATGGTGGTGATGAGATAGCCATGGGTACCCGAATCGGTGCCGGTGATCGAGACAATTCCAGTGAAGACCGAATTATCGTCCCTGATGGCAAAATTTATACTCAGACGGAGATCGAGACCACTGTCGAGTCTCATCATGATTTCCACTCCTCGTTCGAGCAGGCTCGACGACCCAAACGTGGGCTGTAATATCGTGTGTTTTTGGGGGGGGGGTTTTGGGGGTTTTTTTTGGGTTTCTTTATTTTTCTCTTTCATTTGTTAACATATTGATACCTTGGTAGCATGTCATTCTTTTGGTCTATGGTTTGGATTCATAAAAGCATTGATCTGGGCAGTGAAAACACGACTGCATATAATCGGCTTCCACAGGTTGTGGAATTTCAACCCCAAACATTTCTGTATTTGAGAAATATCACACATAATTTAATAACATACATGTGTCCCCGTAAGACCCTTTAGATCAATCATGAACTCCCCCAGGTATCACATTCCGATCGCGTGCAGGCCCGATCTATACCCCGAACCATGTCCCGATTTTATCCCGATGCCGAATAGAACTACTACCTAACGCCCTTTCTATATCATATCGACAGCGCACATACACGACCTTACGTATGCAAATATGGATATAACAGGTCACTTTCGATCCATCTTCTGATGAGTCATCTCTCCGCAACCTCTCGAACTAAACCATAAGAGGCATGAGGCTCTCTCGGGTGTTCCCTGCATCTGCTATCCGTGCTAAGCAAAAAGAAAACATAAAACAAACCCCCCTCGACGAACTCCCACAAAAGCAACTCGACAGATAAAGTCCTCCGAACATGATACATATAGACAACCAGAACCGCCCGCTCGAGCAGCAGCCAAAAAGGCGCAGAACAATGACCGACCATGCAAACAAACGCTTTTCCTCCCCCGCAGCCATCAGCTTCGCGCCGCACCTCAATACCCCCATAGACATAACCACAGCCGCAGTCCTCTCCCCCGCTGCCCGCGCACACCTCCACACCTTCGAAACAGCCTGCCGAGAGGGCAATCTGCCCGCAGTAATGGCAGTCGCCCTCTCCGACGCCCGAACTCCTGACCTCCTGCATCACGGCCTCACTCTTGCTCTCGCAGCTGGCCATATCGAGATAACGCACTACCTCCTTGCCAACGGCGCTTACTTAGACCGCCGCACCCCAGCGCAGATCCTCTCCGCGCCCCAACACACCCAGATCCCACTCTTCGAGCTCCTCGAGCAATACGGCTGGACACCCAACACGCCCGGCGACTTCGGTGCCGTGCTACTCCCGCGCGTGGTGACCAATCTACCGCTGTTAACTTGGTTCCTTCAGCGCGGGGCAGATCCGAATCTAGGCGCGCAGCAGAGCGTCGGAGACGTGGCGGGCGAGTCGAGTCGGCGGTCTTGTGCGGCGCTGGAGGCTGCGTCTGCGCGGGGCGAGGTCGATGCTGTGCGGTTGTTGTTGGATGCCGGGGCTGAGATACAGAATGGCACGCCGCTGCATTTTGCGGCGGGGGCGTGTTCGCCTGGGATCTCGCCGCGGGGCGTGACGACGAAGGAGTTTGATGCGAGTCGGATTCCGATTATGGCGCTGTTGGTGGAGAGGGGGGCGGATGTTAATCAGAAGGGGCAGTCGAGGGTTGTGGTGCATCATCCCATTATGTATGCAGTTATGGCTGGTGCTGTCGAGAGGGTGAGGTGGCTGGTTGATCAGGGTGCGGATCCTGAGGCTAAAGGGGCTTGGGGGAGTGCGGCGGAGTATGTGGCTACTATTGGGAGTGATGAGATGAGGAGTGTTATACAGAGGGGGGTTGAAAGGAAGCGAAGACCGAGTGTTTTACACGGGAATCTTGCTATTCGACCGAAGACGTTTGTTGGGTAGGGGTGTAGGTTGGTTTGTCCTTTGTTTACATTCATGATGACGCAGACGCACACGATTTCTATAGATTCATTAGATATACCCTTACTGCCAAGTAGCATATAGTACCATTTCAAACTAATTATTGGCTCTACTGTCGACTATACAGTTCGTATCTATCTAAGTGTAATTGTCTCTATATACAAGAATAGGTTAGCATAAAATAATCGTGGATGCACAGGATAGCTCTGGTACAACGCTGGAGTAACCTGTACAACTCCTGTTAATACATGGGCTCATATCCCTGATGGTACATGACTGATCACTGGTGTGGGCTAGTACAGTATACTTTCTTTGTATACCCTCCATGCTACAAGGTAGCTCCACTTTCAGCTACTATCTTTCTCGCCACAATCTTGAAACAAGCAATATCCTAACAGAGACCTGTTTTTTCATCTATCTCGGCTACTCAAGTGGCTGTTGCCGCAATTCAGGCAGCTCCTTTCTCTCATGCGAGACCATGATTCAACGCTCTGCCGTCCTGTGTCTGACAATATGCTCAGCCACACTCTGTCTGCATCGTTGGGCAGAAGTATATCTACATAACTTAATATCTTCATGTGAAAACACCCATAATTGCAATACCCACAACAATCGCAGGCACCTGCATTAGATTGAATACAGAATACAAGCTCTAACATAGATCCAAGACAGCGAGTCAGAAGGCCTCTAAAAATAGCTGCTTCCACACTCTTCACGAAACATCCCAAACAGTCGCAGCCACAAACCACAGACAGTAGTAGAGCCCCACTCAGTTGCCTAAACAAGCCACCAGCAAGCATGCGCTAACCTTAAACAGACCAGCCTCGGTCCCCCCCCTGATTACCCGTTTCGGCCATAAACACGCTGAGTCATCCAGCCCATCCGCACCGCCACATACAGCGAAATACAACTGCTCCTCCACTTCCCCCGTTATCGATAACCCTCCCGCATTACGGAGTACCAACGGATTACACCCTAAACCTGGTGGGTCTCCACCCCCAGCTCGCTGCTCGCGATCTACAAGCACGGCAATGATAAACCCTCCTGAGAAAAGCCACACCCCACATGTGGGCCCGAAAAGTGGTATCCCCCCCTGCACCAAAAAGC
The DNA here is from genome assembly GCA_002153405.1 of Mycosphaerella populi pn0402. Lineage (NCBI taxonomy): Eukaryota > Fungi > Ascomycota > Dothideomycetes > Mycosphaerellales > Mycosphaerellaceae > Mycosphaerella > Mycosphaerella populi. Next base: position 116,696 of record KZ119594.1, read on the forward strand.
TGACACCACAGAAAACCCAATCCTTCCTCCTGCCTACCGCAACGATGATTGCTGCCCTCCCGCAAGCCACAGGGCGACGCGGTGGAGTTGGCGCTGTCGAGGGGGGGCCATCTGGGCACGAGCCCTCCAATGCGCATTCTGCATTTTTGATCCCGGGCTCATCGACACAGGACGACGGAGCCCGGCGTATCTGCATTTACTTCTACTCCACGGAGATTCGGAGTAAAGGGTTCCACAGCTCTACGTGTCCCATCTAATTTTAATCTCTGTACATCTAGTTGTACCTAATACTAGATGGATATGCTGCACTCACATGTGCTCTGTCGCAGATTGATCCGTCCGCAAATTGCTTCTTACTAGTGCACTCCGTACAGAGTACCGTTGAAGAAATTCTTATCGTTATCGTCGCGGTAGTGCGCTAGCCGCGTCAATCATCTGCCTCCTCGAGCCATCGCGAGGCATCCGCCAGGACAAATGCAGCCTAGGGGCCGCAGCGTACATTTTGGTATGAGATGAAACTGTGCATGGATAACGGCTGCTCCCATTGCGCGCTTTGGTTGGCTTTGTGACTCCTCAGGGTTTTGGACTCGTTGCACACAATCTCTTGTCCGTCTCGCGTCAGCAGGCATGCCGAGTTTCTTTCTGCTTGTGGACACCCTGGGGGCGCTAAGCCAAGGCTGTTATGAAGTATAGGAGGAATGATCCCCCAAATCCTTGCGGCACCCGTAGCTTGAGACAGTGTTCATATCTACAGTGTTGTAGAAGGTAGATTTGGATTTATTTGTAATAGGTGCACTTTGTATGCACCTCGAATAGAGTGATTAAACATAGGAGTCGGGTTGTGAAGACAAATCATCGTATTTCGGATTTTTTTATTTTAAACTATTCTAACTAGGATATAGATTGCGAGCTCGGGAGCTTTAAAAACACAGAACGGGAAATGCAGGCTGGGCGCCCAAACTTGAATCTTCGGGTTAGGGATTGTATGTACACGTCGAGATCAAAACACAAGCAAGGCGCAAAGGAAACTCAATTGTGGAATTTGATCGGTGGCCCCCAGGGGCGGCAGAGAGAAGAGGGGGAAGGGAAAAGGACTTTCAACAAAAGAAATTCCTTAGAGCGTTAAGAGTGGATACGACGGAGAAAAAGGAACATCTCTATACACCAGGAGCCAGCATGTGGCTTGAGATCGGCCAGGCTGATTGGGTGACTAAGGCTTATGTGTATGCGTATTTTGTGGGTTCTAGCGGTAGGCGGAGATGATCTGTGCTTCTACGGATGGGGTCGAAACATTCTCCATTCCTTTTTGTGTTCAGTAGATAGATGCCCGTGGTGTGGGGCATGGGTTGACTGTTTACGAATCGAGCACAAGGGTGCTCTGCCCTATCTTCGGACTTTGGGGTATCCTTGTATGTGGAGATTGGCAGTGGACAGAATCGTTATCGACAGGGGTATAGCTTCTAGCTTCGAAGTACCAATAATTATCAGGAGTTGAGAGCTACGGTAGTAAATGGGGGGAATTGACAGTCCGAACAAATCGTGTATATTTGAGTTTCTCAATTGTTGGTAGTATTAAATAAACAATATCATCAAGTTTCATAATGTACAACCAATTATTTTTTTTGTGGATGTGCATATTATACAGAAGTCAAAAGCCATACGTAACCCACAAGGGCCCTTTTCCAAGTCTCCAATACAAACACCAGGGCGTCCAGAAACACAAAAGCACCATCCAATGCAGTAAATAAAATCAAAATTGCATGCAAGAGACATCGACATCATCGCGTAAGATCGTAGGAAGGGGAATGATAATAATACAAGTATGACACAATGCGGTTCGTAATCGACATGAAAAAGCTGCAAGCGAAGATAACGCATGAGACGGGGGTCGTACACACAGATACATGCCCTTTTTTTTTAGAGGTGGATATGTCGATCAAAAAATGTTGTCCCAGGATCGAACATGGTTAGCAAGGGCGCCAAGGCGCCCGCACACGTCAGGCAGAGGTAGGGGGGTTGAGGGGATGGGGATGGGGAGCTCCCGGGGTGCGTCATCCTGTGTTGTGATGAGCCCGATCCACGACGTACATTCGACGTCAACCAAAGGAACAGTGGACTCGGTGGGGCGCCTGACGTCACTTGGCTGGGGGATTCAGGCCACAAGGCCTCCACGATGGCAGCCCGGGAGTCCCGATTCGGAAGCAACCCCCGTCGATCTGGCGCTCGCGGTGGGTCTGCCCTTTGCAATCGAGCAACTATGATGTCATGTGCAAACTTTCATTGATTTGGATTCATCGTCATCATGATGGTCGCGGATAGCTCACTCTTTTCCCCGGCGACGCTGTTTGCCAGGCCAATCCACTTCGGGGTGCACAACACGCATGTGTCGGGTAAGCGCATCATTGCGGCTAAATGTCTTCTCCTCGGTACAGAGATGACACCGCACTTTTTGCTTGCGTGCGTTGTGGATGGTATCTTCATGACGGGTCAAATCATAAGGCCGGGAGAAAATAGAGTTGCAGGGCTTCCCAGTAGAAGGGTTGATTCGCTCACAGCGGTGGGGACCAGCCTGAGAATTGCGTAAAGAAGTATCGCGAGTAATTAGGTGACCACCGGGTGAAGTTTGGCGATGAGCCTCGCGCTTGTGACGCTGGAGTTTGGAGGGGGACTCGAATCGAAGAGAGCAACCATGGTACGTGCATGTATAGGTACCGGCATCCGATGTTGTGTTTCTGGGGCGAGCGGTTGGAGCCTTCGCTTGCATAGACGGTGTTACCTCAATTGAAGAATGAATATCGCTGGATGGCAATCCAGTAAGGATCTCCGATGGCTGTTGCAAGTAGTTCTGTTGCGAACGTTGAATTTGTTGGGCCAACCCGTAAGGCGCCTGCGAGACTGGGGCATATTGAGCTGGGAAGGAATCCATTGTAGCCATAGTCTGCGCCTGGCGCATTGATCCACTATCCCGGCGTAGCCCGAGAGCATCCCCAAGGTTGAAATCGGCTTGCTGGGGTGGGAAAAGTGGTGCCATCGCAGCATCTTCGCCTTCGTTGAAATCGAGAACGGCGTCCTTGGGAGACATGGTCTTCAGATCAGTCTGGGTGGTGGTCGGCGCGGTCATGCCGTTCTGAGACATGGGCACACTGGTCGCCATCTGTGGCTGAAAGTTTGCGTACTCAGAAATTTGACGGAATGGCGATCGCTCGCGCTTCATGCCAGATACCGGTGACTGAGAACGACCAGAGATGTGTCCTTGATTAGCAGCTTGCAAGCGGTCGGCAATTGTGTTGTGAGGAACCATGAGGTTCTGTCCCATTGGCTTCGACATCTGGGGGGCAGCCATAACAGTTGGATTAAACAATTCGTCCTGATAGATGTCGGAAATGGTATGGTCGAGCTTGGGAATTCCCATAGCCATACCGTTATTACCATTGGAGTACTCTGAAGACACATCGCTTGGTAAGTATTCGTTCATCCACCAGTCCGAGAAATTAAAAAGCTGGGTCTCACCATTCGTCATCGTCTTAGAAGGGTCGTCAAGCTCGTCTAAGCTTGTCTGGGGAGTTACAGGCGAGTTGTGACTCAGGGTAGAAACAGAAGCAAGAGAATGCGAATATTCGTTGTTCTGCTGCTGTTGTTGAGGCGAGTGCTTCGTTTGACCCATGATAGCCTTCCTCATAGCTGACTCGGCTTCGACGTTGCTTGCGTCGTGGGCCATAGGGTCGTAGTTTTGGAATGGAGCCGCAAGAAATGAATTTTGAACCGGTGTCTGCACTGGTGTGGGTAGCGGCTTTGAGGAGCTATCTGAGCGTCGGTGTTGAGCAACTCCGTTAGGTGAGATTGACGGGCCGTGTGATCGTGACGAAAGTGAACTGGGTGAAGCCTTCTGGGGGAATGGGATGCGAGCAGGGCTCAGAAGCTGGAGATTGCTATCCCAAGCTTGGTTGGGGGCAATGGGCTGTTGAGCCAACATTGGTGTATAGTATTGGGGGTATTGGTTGATATATTGCGATGACGGCGAAGCTGAGTTCTGAGCGTCCAAAGACGGGTTATAGGAAGAAGCTGGGGTCATCGAAGGAGCGTCAGATGACTGGGATTCCACCGTGTTTTGCGGATATGGAATGGAGAAGGTCGGGGAGGAAAAAGTGGGTGAGGAGGGCGCGGAAGATGGCGGAGAGGCGAACTGGTTTGGTTGGTATTGAAAAGGTGGCTGCAGATAAGATTGCTGATATTGCTGAGACTCCTCGGCAAATTCGGGTGGAAATCGGTCGTCTTGTATGATGATGTCTTCTTGGTTG
>KZ119594.1:121020-138463 GCA_002153405.1 Mycosphaerella populi pn0402
ATACATAAGCATTATGTTCTCACGTAGAGGACGTCAACAGATGCTGAGGTGGGGGGGGGGGCCTTTCGCCACCAGGGATGGCGAGCTTTTATATAGTTGGAATTCCGACGGCTCAAGGTCCGAGAGATCCCTGGGAGTGGAAAATAATCGAGATTCTGGGTCGGAGTATGGTTCGTTGAAAGGGAAGAGTCTGGAAACGTCGAGAGGCTCAGACAGTCGATAATGGAACGGGTGAACCTTAATGTAGGAAAGTCTGGGTGGGTGAGAACGGACTCTTTATGGGGGAGTTTAGGAGTCAAAAGCATGTATGAGTCTTACCTTGTGTCAGAGTGCTTTAATAAATCAGGGTAATGAGTAATGAAGAAGTTAGAGGGAGGATCGGGGGGACATTTTAAAAAGGTTCTTGGGCCTAAGCAAAGGTGTATAAGCCATGACGTTCCCCAGGGGATCTTGTGCCCAATCATGGGCCGTTCGAGGATTCTTTACCGTTACGCCGGAGTAGACCGAAATCTTTCATACCGTAACGGTCGATCGGCCGGTCTCTTTCCTCTTTAGGACACATCCCTCTGGGACTCTGACCGTATGGATACCTGTATTTTGGGCCCACAATTACTCAATCTCGTCCGGGAACGAGAGCGACCGCGCGAGAGAGAGAGGCTTTGTCCTACCTGACCCACTGATCTACTACTGCATATCTGTGCTGAAAAATCGAGGGAAATTCCGAAATAGGAGAAGCTACCTGCCAAATTCAGCATTAACCTCAATTTTCCCCGTTTCGGATTTATCCCAAATTCTTTTTCGCGGGATTAGCATGCTACAGCGTACGGAGTGCTGTTTTGGTCGATATCCTTCTCTTTTCCCCTCCCTTACATTAGAGTCACAAGTCATAGATAGATGGGCGGATTGGTGGCTTTATTCCGCGCCAGCCACCATCTCCACCAAACCCGCTTCATAGTTAATGAACAATTATGGAGGAAGCTTGTGAATACGATGCCGACGATTGATGACATGACTCTTGATCGAGTCATCTCAATTACAAAGCCAACCACAAATACAAATCATGACTTGGAACCCCATGAGATCTGCATAAACCCCGGTCGCTCCGAGGAAGATTCTGGCAAGCATCTGTAAGCGATCTATCGATCGAAACTCCAAATTTAGTTCCCATTTTTGACAGGGCTGAGCCACAGTCACGCGGATTGCGTTGGGCCGAGTGCTGCCGTCTACCCGCAGGGCCCGCATATTTGGTCCTGGTTCGGCTCTGCATTCTTCAAGCCACTACGGAGTACTGCGCCACAAACGTGGCTCTCCAGGCTCCTGGGTCCTGCATTCTCTGGGGTAGATTCCACTTTTTTCCGTGAGTTACCATCTGCTGCTGAGGTGGCTGCTCTAGGCAGGTAGATTTTTTTCTGTATACTCCGTACACCGGTACCCAATTAGCAGCCCCCGGTATGAAGTATACGTACGGGCCCTACACGAAACATGGTGTTTGCTACCGAGCGCTTGGTAGCCCTTAGCTTCGTCTAATGATCAGCTGACATTGGGCAGCTGACCCCGGATCTCCTGAGTCCATGGTATGGCAGCCTTGTCGGATCCGCCCTAGCAGAATGTGAGACCACTCTCGGCTATACAAGACCTAATACTAGTTCAAGGCCCTTGGTACTCATGCTGTCACATGGTTTGTAGCCTGATTGATCGTCTACTTCGTACGGTAAACGGAGACGGAGTGAGCTACTACTACGGAGTTCCGGAGATCAAGAAATATCTTTCGCTATCACATGAAAAGGAAATCTCCTATCAGCGAATCATTATTCCTCATGACTACACATTCTTGACTCACACTGTTGGGGAGCCCCAAACGGAAAGAAGGTTTTCATTCCTTTGACCATGTTCGGCAGGGAACCGAGCAACTGAGCCTATTTGGTTAGTGCAGATCAGAGATGCAGGATAATAGCGAGGTGCTAAAAGTATAGTACGATCGCTAGTCGAATAGAATGGTATGCACTTGGTAACTTTACACGTACCTTGTACATTGCATCACGACAGGCAGGTTTTAGTTTTTCCATAAGTGTCCTAAGTTTGGAAAACCGAGAGGAAAACCCAGATCGTGCTGGGGAGGCCCGTGTAAGTAAAGTGTGGCTTGACAGGGTCCCTGGTAAGATCGAGGACCGACCGAGCACCGACCGAGCACCGACCGCAGACAAGCCGGAGCACTCTGATCCCGCTGACTCAAAATTAGTGCATTTTCGGTCTTCTGTTCTACTGTAGAATATGCAGCTAGTGCTAGTTATTTTCCGACTTCCCTGTCCCGATCGAACTGGGCGGAAAAATTTAGAAGTTCGGCCGAATTATCTTGCTACCTGCTGACCATTCGGCGCACCGAGAGACGCGGGGAGTCGGCGCCGCCTCTGCCGTGATTCCAGACCAGTCTGGTCCACCCCCCCCAAAAAAGACCTTGGGGTCCAGATCCCGCTATAAATCATAACTTTCTTGTCTTGGCATCAATTGCGGCCGAAGGGGCTCTCTTCTAGCATGGAAACTCTTTGATCCAAGGAGTCATGATTCAAACAACCATGTCGGGTGGAAGTGGCGAGATGGATTGTCTCGTCCGAGAATCGGCCTATAGGCAATCAGACTCCAAACCAACTAAAATTTATCGGCTGAAACTACTAGTATTGGCAGGGCACTAAACGGCCACCAAGGGCATATTAGCGACCTTCTAAATCAGGCATCGGCTGCCAGATGCGACCGTAAATCCGCGGAGATTTAAGCCCCTGTAAGACAGACCCGAGAGAACAGGCCCCGGAGAGAAAATTTTTCATGCCTTCGGCATGCCATGCCGGGCGCTAGCTTGTCAGCACTCTAACGGCATCAGATTACCGCGGCCAGTGTGTTCAGTCTGCAGAAGTATACTTAGAACAAGCTAATGCATGAAGAAGAGATTTTCAATGGAAATGATTGGCCAGATCAGTAGAGACACAGCCACAGAGACCCAAAGCAGGTTAGTGGTACTACGGTATTCTGGCTGGTATGACAGATACGTGGCTTGCATTAGCTGAATACGGTAACAAAAAGAAGCGCCAAGGGTTTCTGGAATCTCTCGAATCCTTCTAGCGTCCGGCAATCTCGGCACCGGGTTTGTCCGACATTTGCGACTTTAGACCAACACATTGGTCGTATCGTCCAGTTGCATCTACACCTAGAGTTTTTTTTTCCGGTCCTCGGAGTTGCATTTCTAGTAGATCTTTCTAGGCGTCTCGTGTCAGATTCGATATTCCCTGCATATGCAGATTTTTCCTCTGCTTAGAGTCGTCTCACAGCCTATGCACGTTCCCCGACTCCACCCGAGAATGGTTGTTTGTGTTGATCTACTTCAATCAAAATTTTCAATCTGCTGGTGTACACACCATACCACCATGCATATTTTTAGAACTTGCCATTGGAGGCTTACATTCATATGCATGCCTACGTGGACGGTGGACAAAATCTGCGACAAAGCGAACGCACAAGGGATCCCTTGATGGTCTGAGCGGATTCCTTTCCCGAAGTATACAGTATCGTCCTGGACACCATGTCTCAGCACACAGCCCTGGAGAATGATTATATTAGGTCAAATAGCCCAATAACAAGCAAAGTAGTATCAAACCGTCTCGCTTGAACATGGCATAACTTGCACTCCTTACCCCAAAACTCTAAGTGTCATGATTCGATGGAGTTTTCAGCCGAGCTGCGTGCTCTGAACAGTCCCGGGGAAAGGGAACCAAGCTGAGTCTAACTACCCTTGGCCCAATCACACGATCCGCTCGACAGCACTTGTCTTCACCGGGCGAACTCTTGTTCCTAATAGGATACGGAATAGTATCTGAGTGGCGTGGCGAGACTAAGTTGGGCAAACCCACCGTGATCTGAGACACGGCTAGTGGGAAACGTGATAGAACTCGTCAGGGATCCACCCATTATCTGTCAATTTGTCTTCCCCATCAATCACTGTCCGCAGCAGGGATCTGGCATGGAAACCCGCGGAAACCCGTCTGTTCTGTTCTGCGCGCCGTTATTCACCGTCCAGGTTCAAGGATTCATTCACATGTAAACATTACCCCAATAATCGGAAACCAAGGGTACATACATAAGACGTTATGCTTAACAATACTAGGTGTGGCGTATAGTCCCATCCCCATATGTAAGTATGTATTGGGAACAGGTCCACATCCACGACGATGGCACAGTCCACTTTTAACGGGTGGGCCGTAGGAATTGTTCCGGACAGACTGGAGACTTGAAGGTAAATATCCAGCCACCCAATCAAGTTCACCTAGAGGACTTGGGGTAATGGATCTGAATGGATCCTTTGCACTTGCTTGCGTAGCTGTACAGTATGAGTGCGTAGGCTTGCGCTTAGTGGCCGCTAGGCTTGGTCTAGACCTACCCCTGAAGAATCCAGGTGCCTCTTACTATCAAGGCACTCAGCCAAAGATCTGGACACTGAGGGACCAAAATAAGTGTTATTTTTGGAACATGGCCTAAGCAGTAACTCGGGTAAATATTTTACTCCACTTATGGTTTACGTGGCCCAGCGAGGCTTTCACGAAGATGGGGCTCAAGCGAGTTGAGCCCGCGCCTTGAAACTCAGGTGTTAAAGCTCGAACTGCATCAATCACATCTAGCCCCTGCCCTGGCAGGTCTTGTGATTAAGCAAGGATTAAAGGCTCGCTCGTATTGGGAATCCAGTCGCGGTCTTGATTCGGATTTTGTACAGGTTTTACATGTCGTTTCTTAGAGTCATTGTCTTGATTTTTCGCCCAGGAGACACAGTAACCACTTGACAGGTGATTTCAAGGGCACAACTGAGATTGTTTTACGTGACAATGACTTTATATCTGAACTCATTTATTTCTTTTGGGGCCTGGTACAATGTACAAGGCCGCACATTTCCGGGCTCACTTTGATAGTCTACGACAAAAGGTCTCACGCTTATCTTACTCACGGACTCAAGTTTATCATTTCCGGATGTTGGAGCGTTTTCGAGTCCATGGTACAAAAATGGCAAGACGAATGTTTTCCATAGACTTGATTTCCCACTGCTGTTGATAAAAGCCGTGGGGCCAAGTAAAACGAGTCCAAGATGAATTAGGGCAGCTAGAAGTGCCAGCCAAGGCTAACGCACGTTGACATATGACTCCGTAGTGATCACTTTCCCACCACCGTCTTGTTACTGATTTCGCGGGCGTAAGTAATACCTATCACGTTGTCGATTAAGGCAAAGGGATCTTAGATCTATTTAGGTATACAACAAAGCTGAAAGAAATTCCAATTAATGATAAGGTCAACACAGTAATTCCTTGCGAAGAAGGGTTTAAGACCCTAGAATTTAGTAGATCGTCGACTTGAGAATAGTGTCGTTTGAACCCCTTTTGCGGTGGAAAAGAAGATCTCCCCACGTTCGGTCCCATAAATGATACTGAATGCGGGTAGTCCTCGTTTGATGTTTTTACTGATGATCGTTTCGTTTTTCTAGACCCGCCAATTAAGCCAGAGGTTGCCGCCAACTCAAGCTTAAAGATATCAAGGTAAGTGGCCCCCATGTGGGTCACCCATGCATGGCCAAGACCAGAACGAACGAGGGGAAAATGGTGGGCCATGTTTAGCCCTACTAGGCAGGGTCTTTCGGCACTTTGGGCGCCTTAAAGCTAGTACGTTAGATTTCGAACCCGAAATAAGTTAAGGGCCTAAATTTGCAAGAATGAAGTAAAATTCTCTGTCAGAATATAAATCCTCCCCAAAGTGGTTGAAAGCAAGATATTGTAGGTAGAAAGTTCAAGGTATCTTTGGCTGATTGAGCTACCGGACATTTTTCGAAATCAGTTCAGGAGAAATGTGGGGATAAGATGATCAACAATCTCCGAATCGATGAGTATGAACACTCCTCATTGAACGTAAACGGACTGCCAAGTTCAATGCACTACGTAGGTCTCGGTGTTAAGTGCACATTCAGTGGACTTTTCTCCCACATCAGAAAATTCCTTTGCTTGATCCAATTTTTGCTTTCATCTGCGATTTGCATATCAAATTTGAACACAACAAGAGCAAGAATGAGGCGCATTTCGCTGTATGCGAGACTGATAAAACGTTAGCATGCATCAAAGCTTTCAATGTACTACGGGAAACTTACTTTCGCCCTAAGCAGTTCCTTGGGCCGAGATGGAACGGCTGAAAAGCATCACGACAATCATTTGCAAATTCTGGATCTGATAGAAAACGCTCGGGGAGATACATTTCAGGGTCTTTGAAATACTTCTCACGGTGGTACACGGCCCATTGATGGATAGAGACATTGGTCTGCGAGCGAATAAATTAGCATACCGTTTCTCCTTGGCACAGCTCCCAGGTGTACTCTCAGTGATGAACATTCCAGTAATTACTCACATTCTCTGGTAAATATTCACCTAGAACTCTAGAGCCCCCCTTCGGACAAACACGCGGAAGTCCATTGGCGACCGGAGGGTACATGCGCAGGGCTTCATCTAAGCAAGCCAACATGTATGAAAGCTTGTTAACACTGACAATATTGATTTCTTCCTCTGTGCTGAATTCTGAACGCACTTCATCCTTCAGTTTCTGATAGGCAATAGGGTTCTGCAAAAGGAAATATGTTACTCCACTGAGGAGTGATGCTGTGGTCTCTGAGCCTCCAATAATTAATATTTCGGCGTTGGATATTAATTCTTCCACACTAAGATTCTAACGAGCCTGTTGTTAGCTCTTGTTTCAGATAATCACGCCTAGTGTTGTAATTACTTGACTTACTAAGTCTTCTGTCTTTCTGAGTAGTCCTTCAATAAGATCAGGTCGCTCCTCGGTGATAGCAATCCGACGAAGCATCTTAGCTTCTGTCAGCCTCTTATGTTTTAAGCGAGCATCTTTGATAGACTTTGGAAGAGACCAAAAAAGAAAGCTCTTCACGGAAGGGAAAAACGATAATGCCTGTAGATATGAGCCAAGGTAAGCACCCTCGAAGATGCCTTTGATCCATCCATCATAGTGGTTGCCTTCCAAGCAATGGAAAGATTCTCCAAAACACAGGTCTCCGATAATATCAAATGTTGTAAAGTTATACCAGTCTGACATCACCACGCTTTCGTTTCGGCAATTCTCCGCCAGTTTGTCAAGTAAGAGATCGACATATTTCCGAATGATAGGTTCCTGAGCTCTCACACCCTTCTCAGAAAACGCGTGGGCCATTATCCGGCGGAGTTTTCTATGCTGCTCCATGTTTTCATTCACAATGTGAAGAGGGTCATCAAGCGGGCGATAAAACCAGTTGGCCTTCATGAGTTCTGGTTCCTTGTTCTTATGACCGAAAATATCTTTCCATGCATCGGGGTGAGAGAATGCAAGCTCATCGGGTGCTATACGGACAATATCTCCATATTTCTCATGCAATTGAAGCATGTCAAATGGAAGGGTGCCGCGAATTGCTCGGCGGAAATATGGAATGCGAGAAATTGCATGAGATACTGGTCCTGGAAACCGCTTCAATGGATGAAAATATAAGTTGTAAATGCACGTAGTAATAAGGTAGACGATTGGCTATAATTGGAATTGTTAGCGCAAGCTTTTGAGTGCATGTACGATCACTTGCCGTAAAAACAATAGCTATTAAAACAGCTTTTGCGTTGAGCAATGTTATGATATTTTGTTCTTCCAGCGTGCTTTGGATCTGCATATTTGATACGGACTGGGAACTAGAGATACCGAGAGGCTTCTAGAGAGGGCTTATATATCCAGCAGCGGACTATGCTTTGACATTCAGTGTCAGGTTACAATTAGCACGACAGCAATAATACTCGTGCCAGTAAAAGCATCGGGGCCCAAAGGCATTGGTAATATATCTAATAAAAAAAATCATTTGCTCGGGGGGTGATATCTGTTAACATCTCCGCGACCAATAGTTTAGGCCGAAGTTGGTTCATGGCGTCTCATATGAGAACCGAAGCCGAATACGAAGCCGAACCTTAGCGAACCCGAGCTCCATAAAACACAATCATAGTAGAGAAATTTTCTCGCCAAGGATTGCAAATGTTTACTTCTATGCCTAATATGAGCTAAATGGGACAGTCAGTTGTCTTGAAGACTTTAATTTTGTCTTCGGCCTGACGATCTTGAAACTCAGTACCAATGGTTGTCAAACCCAGGTTTCCGTGGTCGCTCAGCCCAAGAGCTAGAACTAATCTATAGATGTTTTATTGTGACTGCCTAGAAACTAAATCATATAAAACTCATAGGTCAATGGAGTACATTTTTGGTATTCTTCATCACAAGATTTCACTCTTTTGTAATCTTGATTGTTAATAAATTCTCATCTGTCATGGCTTCAAATTGCAAGTTATACCAATATGCCCCAAGTCTACCGCTTGCCGTAATAGCTGTCATTGTCTTTTCAAGCCTTGCATCTATTCTGTGCTTTAGGACAATTCAGACAAAGACTTTTTCTGGGTTATTTTTTGCCGTGGGGGCAATTTGTAAGTGCCCTAACATGTTTTATGGTGCGTTATTTCTAACAGTCATATCACAATTAGTCCAAATGGCAGGCTATACAGCTCGGTCATTCTCGACACTAGATGTATGCAACAGAACAGCATATGGGATTCAATTGGTTCTTCTATTATTAGGCCCAACCTTGATCATGTTTTCCGTCAACCTGACACAGATCAAATTTGCCCGAGCTTTAGGCGCAGAGAAACTATGCTTCATCCCTATCCAATGGCAGAGGCCTCTAGTTCTGAGCATGAATGGAGTTCTGCTATGTGTCCAGGCTATTGGAGGTATCATGGCCACCACAACTACATCAGTCACCACGATTGCCATCGGGACGAAGATAATGCTTGCTATCTACGTCGTTCAGTTCATATTTTGGCTTGTCATCTTCGCAGATAACATTTGCATGACCTTGCGACTCCGTCGCCACACAACAGAATCCAGTCAGTATTCGTTCTCAAGTTGGAAGAAGTGGAATCAACTCTTCGGTCTCTCCACTAGCATTATTGCACTGGGTCGTAATATTTTGCGACTGACTATGGATGGCGGAATCGCCTTTTTGGTGGAGAACGAATGGCCCGCTTATGCATTCGATGGATACCAAATGATTATTGTTCTGGGTGCGTGGGCAATTTGGTACTTGCCAGAGAAATGTGAAAGCATTATGGATCGACGGGATACAGAAGCCTTCATACAGGTGGGACCATCAAGCTCGGGGCAGAGTAGATAGTCGCAATGACCTATCCGACATGCACAATGAAGCTTTTTCTTGCAATCTACGTGGTCTTCCAAATATTTCTTTCAATCTTGAAATTTGAACATATGGATTGCCTTATTAATCATTTCAATACTCTCTGTCAGTGTATCCTACAACTTAAGAGTGTAGTTGATACATGGAATAAGGCTCCGGATACGGGTATCGCGAAACATCTCCAAAGCCGCAAAGCCTAGAGCTTGAAAGCTCATTTCGGACGCAAGGCAATTATTTTCTCTCATTAAATGAAAACCTTTCATGTCAAATTGCACGCTTAGGATCATAAAAAGCTTGGGAAGACGGCCTGACGATGGTGAACAAGCTCAGCACGAAATGTGCCAAAAGCGAGACCTACCGAACCCGAATACGACGTGCTTCTCGGATACTAGTGTATGTCGCGTGGGCCTTCAATCATACCCCATAATTCCTCAAAGGCAGAGTTATTTAACCCGTAAGGCTTGCCAATTTCATATGATCCAATGTCACCAAATAGACCACTTGGGACTGGTGCAGTCCCGATATATCACAGCTATTGGAGATTCAACAGACCATGTCAATCGACGATTCAGTGGTCGGCTCACAGCAGCATCTAAATTCATCAGACAAGAACATTTCCACAGATGTTGCAGGCCAGTCAGGTATTCGCGAGGATAGGCAGATTGAGGTAGACTTGGACGTGTATTGGGATGAGCCAATCGACCAAGATCCTGCAAACCCTATGAATTGGAGCTCGACTCGCAAATGGATCATAGTCGCAACTGTCTCTTTTATCACATTTCTAACGTAAGTGTTCATATGAAAAGATCCTCACTTCCGTGATGTTTCTAAGGAACTCAGCCCCCTCGCATCATCAATGTTTGCGCCTGGCGTACCCCAAATGATGGAGGATTTCGATAGCAGCTCTATCGTCCTCGCTACTTTCGTCGTGTCAGTTTACATCCTGGGATTTGCATTTGGTCCTTTAATTGTCGCTCCATGGAGCGAATATAGTGGTCGCTCAACGGTCTACAATGTATCGAATGTGCTCTTCTTGATCTTCAACATTGCGAGCGCGGTGGCCCCGAATATAGGCTCTCTGGTGGCTTTCCGGTTTCTCGATGGCGTTGCAGGTGTTACACCAACAATTATTGGCAGTGGAACGATCACTGATCTGATACCATTGGATAGTCGTGGTCGAGCGATGGCATTTTGGTCATTGGGGCCTCTCTTTGGCCCTATCATCGGCCCGGTGGTTGGTGGATATTTGGTCAAAGCTACGAGCTGGAGATGGGTATTCTGGGTTCTTTCCATCGCAGTGAGTGGTTCAGTAACTTGATTTAAATGCTTAATATGAGCTGATACCTTCTGTGTGCTTCAGGGTTTTGTCGCGACCATTGCCTTCTTTTTCATCGTTCCTGAAACCCATGTGCCGACAATCCTAGCGAGGAAAGCAGCACGTCTGCAGAAAGAGACAGGTAACATGGGATATAGGTCTCGACTGGAGAGTGGAGCCCCTGCCAAAACACAGTTCCTCCAGAGTTTCGTGCGTCCTGCAAGATTACTATTTCTCTCGCCGATTGTTGCCTCGATGTGCATCTACATTGCGATACTCTATGGTCTCCTTTACATTCTGTTCACCACATTCACGGAAGTATTCGAAGGGCAGTATGGATTTTCGTCTGGAACAAGTGGCCTCGCCTTCCTGGGAAGTGGCGTTGGCATGCTTCTTGGTTTGCTATACTCTGGAGCCCTGAGCGATCGGAAAATAAGGCTGAGGCACAAAAATAATGAATCGCCCCAGCCAGAGGATCGCTTGCCATGGTATATCATCTTGCCTGGATCTCTTAGTATCCCAGCTGGACTTTTCATATATGGATGGGGCACGGACAAGCACACCCACTGGGTTATTCCTGAGATCGGGAATGCTGTCACGGGCTTTGGAATGATCATTACCCTGATGGGAATCCAAACTTATCTAGTTGACGCCTTCACTGCGCATGCTGCAAGTGCAATCGCAGCATGTGCTATTCTTCGGAGCCTAGCGGGTGGTCTTTTGCCTCTTTGTGGGTTGAAGCTGTATGATAAATTGGGTTTGGGATGGGGCAATACCCTGCTGGCTTTCATTGCGTTAGGCATATCACCTATTCCGATCTTATTCCAATACTTCGGAGCGCAGCTGAGGGCCAAATCAAACCCTCTCTAATAGAACGCATGGTCGGTTCCAAAGCCGATCGAGTTTGATTGTAGATCATGAAGTAGCCCTGTGTTTCGTATAAATTGAATAACTAGTTATCTCGCAGTCGAAATGTGTTCAGACTCCCGGGATATCTGCTCCATTGGCCATCGCAGCCAGTTCTGATATTTCTCATCTATGACAGCAGACACCTGCACCATGAGTCGACTGCTCAGGCCCTTTATGAACCACATCCATTCGATCTGCTGGACAGCTACACAGAAATATCCAAAGATGATCAGCGCCACGGGCTCATTCTGTACGAGCAATTCCAGATATTCTTCCGAGGCCTCAAAAAGCCAGGAAAAAATATCGGCTGTTTGTAGTCTGTGTCCTTCACCTGGCCTCAACACAACGCCTAGCAATTTGCAGAGCGCATCCAAAGTCTCTCCGTATATTAAGCGGTGGCGTGTTTCTTCCGCAAAAGTTTGTTGGATTAACTGCTTCAATTCCCATGTATACATTTGGCCCAGTTCTAGAGCCTGGGAAGTTTGAGGAACAGCATAGTGAGATCCGTGGGTAAATATTGGACCAAGCCTTCCGGTACTGAAATCGTTATTGTTATAATTTATAACTGTTTTTGTGCCGCGGAACAGAAGAACCCAGTTTGCTAGACGACCCTTCTCAAACAGAATGAATGGGGCATCTGCACACGCAATTATACAGGTTAGTGAAGAGAAAAGAAAAAGTCCAGGTCCATTATCCGTGGCGAGAGTAGGTAGATTTGGTGTTACAATTCGGACGGCCAGTTCATGATGCGCATGCGCTTGAGTAATGCAGCTCTCTCGTTTCGAAGGATCACAATGAGCAAGATGTAAGGCGCTCACAGCCAGCATTGCGTGTAAAACAGCTGGCATGGTAAATGCTATTCGGGGGGCTTCGTCGCGCCACACTGCTTGAACAGCTGGAGTGCGTGATAGCGTATAGCAAGTTGACACCATGTAATGATGCAATAGCTCCATGTCAAAGATCGGCAAATTTGATGTCGAGTCGCCTTCTGGTGCGATAGTGCTCTGGCTCCTTGCTTCTGTAGCCCTCTCCGACCTCGGTGGTTCCGGTGCACTGGCAACGGTAGGACTCCACTGTGACTGCTCTGGCGGGCCTGCAAAAGAGCAGGGCACTCCGTGTTGAGTGCATTTTATACAGGCTGGTTTGTTTTCATCGCACTAAGTCAACCGTTAGTACTTTTCAGCCCCCAAGTTGAATTTCTACTTGAGATTCCCACACCTTGACTTTTCTCCTTTTGCAAGCTAGGCAGCCAAACTTTGACTTGCGGTGTGAGCGACGTCCCACGACCACTGATACCATATCTCCGGACATCATGTTGTAATTCTGTTCATGATAAGCTGCTACTGGCTGGGGAGACAGGATATACAGCGTTGCTGCGTGGGAACTTCCTTCGAATTCTTTGAAACCTAAAGACCTCGGGAGTGCAAAATATATTACCTAAGCATACATAAAAAGTCCACGGATGCACGTGTCAATCACAAAACTCGCTTTGCGAAAATGATCCACGACATGGTATACATACTCTAGTCTCATGTCAGCTAATAACTCTTTAGACCTGCATAACGAGAGGTAATTTAGAATGCGATGCAACGAGAACTCGATTTCCATCAGTCTGGAGGCCCCGGCCTACCCGTATCATGGACATCATCTCATAAGAGGTTAATTTAAGATCTTGCCAGATGCATTTTCCTTCTCCGTACCTTCCCAGCTTGTGGGACGCAGGTCTCTCGCCTGTACACTCTGGCAGATCAATATGGACTTCTGAGAAAAGAGAATGGCATGCAGGTAGTATTTCATCTGACAGGATATTTTCATCGCTGGCTTCAATCTCTTCCGGCGATACATCTTGTTCGAAATACAATATACCTCTATTGTGTCCATTGTCAAATAATTCCATGGGGAGATGTAATAAGAAATACTGGCAGTAGAAACTGACCAGCGGAGATCAAGCAAAGTTTGCCCTTATATCATTTGTGGTGATTTTCTACATCCAGGGCGTCTTTTTTTTTTCCTTCATCGAGGCGTTGTAAGCACTTGATCAGGGTCGGACCGAAGCCGAATACGATCCCCGACCTCCTCCTCGTGTTCGGCTTCGGGATTGATCCACCGCCAGTCCGATTCATGGTTCATAACGGCGTCTGATCCCAAGCCGCGCCGAAACAGAACATATGGTCGAACTCGGCATTGATGAAGATGAACAATGTTCACATTTAAATTACTGAGCCCCGTCGCTCTCCATCGACCAATTTTTAGATCCCATCCTCTGGGCTAACATTACGGGCACAATGAAGTTGACTCTTTTCTTCGCCGGTTTGCCGTTTCTGGTGTCTGCATCTACTGGATCCACTGTGTCGATAGCATCAATCAGCACCTCAATCAGTACACCTTCCGGTACCCTGGCAATAACTAAGGCGGAGCAGTGCGCATGCAAAAAGCTTGCCCGGACATTCCAAAGCAGCGTGATCTTTCCAGGTCAAGCCAACTACACTGAACAAACAGTGGACAGTTACTGGGATGTACGAGCAGATCTTTCTCCTGCTTGTGTCTTAGTCCCAGAGACGGTAAGTGCAGTTGCTAGTGCTATGAAGATCTTTGGCTCTTGCAATGCTCAATTTGCTGTCCGTGGCGGTGGCCACATGAACGTAAGTTAAGAGCCTTTCAAGTTGTATACTGAGCATCCACTGATATGTTAGGCTAGTATCCAGGATCAAACAACATTGACGGTGGTGTGTTGGTAGCTCTGAGCAGTCTGGATTCTTACAAGGTCCACAACGACACAATCGATGTAGGCCCTGGTCTCAATTGGTACGACGTTTACGAGGCTCTGGCCCCTTACGGTCGCGCCGCGATTGGCGGTCGTATGAAGACAATTGGTGTTCCCGGCCTTACTCTGATCGGAGGTTTTCACTATTTCAACAATAAATGGGGGTATGCGATGGATAATGTCGTAAGCTACGAGGTCGTTCTTGGCAATGGCACTCAGGTCACTGCCACTCAAACCTCTCACCAAGATTTGTTCTGGGCACTCAAAGGCGGTGCTAACAACTATGGTATTGTCACCAAATTTACTCTGCGAACCTATGATGTTCCCAGAGTTACGACTAGCATCCAGGTTTTCAACGAAACATACTTCCCCCAGTTTTTCGATGCCATGTGCAATTCGGCCAAGGTAGACGATGAGGACCCTATTGCGGCTGGTATGATTGCGACAGTGACTTATAATACGACCACCAAAGTCGCTTCGGCCTCGCTTCTAGGGGTTCAAGAGGGTGCCAGTATGCCGCCGTCTCAATTTGCCAACTTCACCAAGATTCCGGCGACCGAACGGATCAATAATGTCACCACGATGAATCAGTGGGCCAGTCAACTTGATTCACCTAAGCAGATGTTCCGGTATCATCACTCCTTCTATCCCCAGTATATCCTAACTCATATCAACTGACCATGAAAAAGCGTGATGTTTTCTCACAAAACAATGAAGCCCGATGCCGAGGCCGTCAATTCAATCTACCAGGCTTGGAAATCAGCCGTGAACCAGATTTCTGATGTCGAGGGTCTATATCCGACTTTTGTGCTCAACGAGATCACCCCGTCTTCACTCCGTGTGGCTAAGGAGAACGGCGTCGGCAATGTCTGGGGTCTTGAGCCTGAGCCTCTAATGAGTAGGCTATGTTTACTAAAACACAATCTCCATTCAGATAAGCTAATTCTATTATTAGTCTGGCAGTTCAGCACTGGATGGGCTTTGGCCCAAGATGATCTCCGAGTTCAGGCTTGGTCGCGCCAGCTGACAGAGCACCTGCACTCTATCAACCGGGAGAAAGGGATTGCATCGGAGTTTGTGTACATGGGTGATGCAGGAGAATGGCAAGATCCTTACCAGGGGTTTCCAGACGAGAATGTGAAACGTATGAGGGAGATTCAGACCGTCTATGATCCTAACAAGATTTTCTCACGCCTCAGCTGGGGCGGGTTCAAATTGGGTAACTAGGCGGCGTTATTGCAGGTCGGAAGGAAGGAGTCTCCCTCGTGGGGTTTTTATTGAGACTAGAAGAAATATCAAATATGTGCATTTAAATGCGCGACTCATAAAAATTCTCTGAAAATTTGTCCAGTAGGTCGATCTGCTTGCCGATCGGGATGATCGGGGATGTAAGATTGGAGACGGAGGTCGGTCTATTGACCTGAGTATCCTTGGCATCGGTGTTCGTTTGTAGCGACAACGATATGGGAGATGTTGTTTGGAGTCATGTTGCGGATGCGATGAAGTATTACTCTGTCGGCTGCGGGCACGTACTTATAACGACTTCCTCGCGTAGGGATCAGCACTAGATGGACAGTCCCAGGAATAGAGGCTGTCAGCCGAAGTGCGGGAGGAGCACTACTTTCATATGAGAATTCAGCATCCTTTAGAAATGGATACCACGCGTATCGTGGACCAGGTATCATTAAACTATCCCAGGGCAACCGACAAGGCGTCGTCCGGGGCTGGGTCATTTATGTGGCATGGAAAGAGGCTTGCTTGCACCGTGGTTCGGACGTAGCACTTTGAAATTACGAGAAAGATACGATGCTTTTTTTATTATTTAATAGGCCGTGTCACGCATCCGTTGAGCCATCTGGTGTTTGGCCAACCAGGTCTTCATGTATGTTTTACTTGTCGGGACAGCCTGCTGGTGTCATATTGACGCGAACAGCGTCATCTCTCAAACAACATCCGAGGAGGCTGTACTGCTCTCGTAGTGACTGTGTGTTTATTGTTCTCCACATTCGACCATTTTGCGTGTAACTGTGTACTAAATCGGGGGAATATTGCTTTTCAAGTCTTTATCGGTGCGTGTGCGCGGCTCTTGGGAATGCCAAGAAAGTTGAACCCCTGCCGACGGGGGTTCAACTTGGGGGTTCAACTCCGCTAAATCAGCAAATTGGTTGGCAATCTCGCGGTCGTACCCCGACATTTATTGAAGTTTTGGACTTTAGTTGGTGTATGAGTATCGTTTCATGTCATTCTGTCGAGTTTTTGGGTGCAGAAGACATGGTTTGTGGGTTTTTGGCTTTTAAGTCTGGTCCTCTGTCAAAATATATATACCTCCGCATAGATAACACCTAACATTTCTACACCCGTAACCCACCACTACCATATCGATACGACGCAAAACTACGGACGAAGTCCAGACCGGAATAATGAAGCATATGAATGTCCAAATGAAAATTATAGGTACTGAAAAAGGTCACGAGGGCTTATACGACTTGCCGGATGCAACGACTGCCATCCCGCAAACCAAGTATACCACGAATGCGACCGGAGACAATAACACGAGTTGAACAGTTGTAAGGGTCAGAGGCTACTATAAACAGACTGCACTAGAAAAGAGACTACACCATGATATTGAAACTAGACAATCGATCATTATGTACGGAGCGCAACAAAATTGGGGATAGTTTACCATGGGACGCGACAAAAGCATTACGTGCGGAACAAACCCGACTGGGTAAACACGGGCGCAAAGAAACAAAAGACACGGGGAAACATAAGACGGGAGGGAATAGAGAAGGGGGGTTGTTTACAAAATACAAAGGAAGTAACGTTCAAGTATCAGTTAATTGTATTCGTATCGGACCCGCATGATCGAGTGCGATGATCCCACCATTCGAGTGGTGCCAGCCATAACTATGGTAAGGCCGCTATGATACAGGAAAAAGCTCAGAAGCGAACACTAGCAGACCCATAGTGGACGCAAAAAGTGGTAATCGTTGTAATAAAAATCAAACCCAGAGACCCATGATAAAAGCAATCAGAGAACACCCCAACGTCCCATCATTCCGTATGTAACCCGGTAAAAGAGAAGAAACATGACACGCTTAGCCACCGAAACCGTAGAGGGTACCTGGAGGGGGATGTTAGAGACGAGTTGAAGATCATAAACCGAGAC